>PITA01022219.1:0-30953 GCA_004023965.1 Spilogale gracilis | reverse complement strand
CCCCGCCCCGGTGGACCCCACGGGGACCCCCCCGCCCCGGAGGACCCCCACAGGGACCCCCCCTCGCCCCGGAGGACCCCACGGGGACCCCGGTGAAGGTGAACTGGCTGAAGGCTAGGTCCCCAGAGCCCACACCCCAGGACAGGTCTTCACCGCCAGCCCAGCCTGGAGCAGGGGAGCACCTGGGCCACTGCAGAGCACAGAGCTAGCCGATCCCCGCCGCTCTCTGGGCCCAGCCGCGTCTCCAGTGGTGCTCAGAGGGACAAGCCCAACTGCCACCACAGCCCCAGCACCGCGGACCAGAGCCCGCCCCCTCCCCTGCAGGACACCCAGCCTGAGGCACTTTCAGGGGCCTCGGAGATGCAGAGCGTCCACTTCCCACTGGGCAGGAGTGAGCCGTGAGAGCTGAGACAGCACAGAGCGCCCTGCCGAGTTCAGAAGCGTGGGGACACCTGCCCTCCCGGGGTCTGGGGACATCTGCACACAGCCGTCCTGCACGCAGCAGCAGCCGAAGCCCAGGAGAAGCTCAGTGAGGACCAGGGCAGCGCTAGCCAGCCATGACACAAAGACGCGACGTCACAGGACACGAGGTCAGCAGGTCACCCTGGAGGGTGAGCCTCAGATCAGGTGAAAGATGCCAACGCCCCACAGTCCCCAGTCTGGGGCTCTGACTCACACACAGTCACCCCAGCGGTCACCCGAGGGTCTGCCTCGGGGGGGCACCACCACTGTCCAGTGTGGGCCACGTGTGCCCTGCCAACCGAGCGATCGGGGACGGGAAGGAGCCCACGCCACTTGGAGGGGCTGGAGACTGTGTGGTCCACGCAGGGCTGAGCTAGCGCGTTGCAGGAGGGAGGGAAGGGCCGCCAAGGGCCTGTCCAGGGCTGGGGGCAGAGACAGGGGCCAGCCCCCTGCCAACAGGGCGCCCCCTCCAGAGGCCAGAGGGTGACGGCACAGACGGAACCCCAAGCCCTCACTGCTCACCTGGGCCCGGGCCACGCGTGTGCAGGGGACGCACACTAGAGCACTGGGGCGGCCACACATGAACGGGACTCGGAGCCGGGGAGTCACGGAGCAGAAAAAGCTGGGCCAGGCTCCTCCCGAAGCCCCCAGCCCACCTGACGACACGTAGCCCCTGTGGCCACTGCCACCCTGTCCCACCCTCTCCCACTGTGGAGACAATGATGCCTCAGGGTCTCGGCACCATGGCCAGCGGCGACCTGTGCCCTGGCCTGGGCAGCGAGTAAGTAGAGGCTGGTGGCAGCAGGGGGGACAGAACAGCCACGACAGGGCTGGTGCACCCCTTCCCTGGTGCCTCCCACCGCTATCTCTGCCCCTTGGGGTGCAGTCGACACCATTCACCAGGGCACCCCCCCCCCGGGGCAAACCAGCTGCAGACCCAGGGCTGCGGCCTTGACTTCGCGAGGCGCAAGGGGCCAGGCCAGCAGCAGCAGGCTCTGCCCGCGGTCGGTGCGGACGGAGGCCCTGAGCGGCGCAGGCTTCTCCCCGCCAGGTGCAGAGCACGGAACATGGCCTTCCTGTGGGGCCGCGGGGCCGGCGCAGGCCAGCGATGCCGCAAGACACAGAGCGCTAGCGCTAGAGCCTGAGGCTGTGAAGGCATGACAGGTGCTGCACCCCCGTGACTCGGGCGCCTGGGACCCAAGCAGCCTCAGGGACGGAACCAGGCCTCTGAACGCACTCCCATGTGTCCCGCCGCTGCCTAGCGATGCACAGGAGCTGCTGACCGGGTGCCAGGCTGGGGCCGGCAGCTCCACACACCTGCCACGCTCGGCACCAGGCCGCACGGCCCGCTGCCGCCCACGGGGACACACGGGGCCTGGGGGCCGGGGCCCGGGTGCCCAGAGGCCTGCTGCTCCCTGCACCTGCCTGCGGGCATCCAAGCACCATCACCGCGTCCCCTGCTCCAGGACCCTCGAGACCTGACCCGTCACAGGGTCCACAAGCCCCGTCGTTGTCCCCACCCGTGGAGCCACTCTCTGGGACAGTAGCACAGACACCCTGCTGGGTGGGCCGGCTGGCGCGTGGGCAGAAGTGGGGGGTCAGATCGCAAGAAGAGGTGCGTGCTTAGAGGGGCCCCAGGGAGTCCCCACCGAGTCCACGACCCACGGGCACCACGTGAGACGCACGCCTGCCCCAGCAGAGCATGTGCTCAGCTGCCTCCTTCCTCACAGAAGCCCACTCTGCACGGGAAGCACAGGAAGCAGACCACGGCCCGGGTGTGCACACACGCCGGGGGCACTGATGGCCCACAGCCCGCGGGCTGCGGCGTGGCGTCCTCGGTCTCTCCCCGGGGCAGACTTCACCCCAGACACTGTGGGCCCACTCTCGCAGCCTGCCCCCTCCACCAGCCACGCCCACAGCTGACGAGGCCTGCGCCCGCCATGCCCCACTCTCCCAGCACACATCCTCAATGAGAGCGGCGGCTTCCTCCCAACTCGAAATGCAACCCACACTCCTGAGCAGAGTCCCTCCGTTCAGCTCCAGGAGCATTCGCCAAGTAGCCACTCCGTGTCTGTGCCGAGCTCTGGGCAGGGCCGGAGGACGGCACGGTCCCCGCTGGCTGCAGCGGCCCTCGTGCAGGCCACAGGGGCAGCGGGACATGGACAGAAGGAGAAGGAGGGCTGAGAACTGGCCACACGACAGGGACAGGCAAACTCTGCCAGCCCACGCTCCCCATGACCACCCAGTGGGAAGGGCTACTGCACAGCCCGATGGCACCGCAGATGGCAGGGCGGAGGGCACGGGACACAGGCAACACCCGGACCGAGAGTGCTGACACTTCCCAGCACTGGGAAAAATCACTGATCCACAAAGTTGGAAAGCCACACCTGGACGTAAGAGGTGAGCGCAAAGCCACCAGAGAGGACAGGCCTTCAATGACTCTCGCCTGATGGACAGCTGACTTCTAAAGAGCTAAAGCAAGCAAACTCAGGGAATGTGTGTCCTTCACATGCAGAGGGGAGACGCCCCTGCACCCCCACGCCCCCAAATACCCTCCAGAAACAAGGGTAAGCATTTTGAGAACACAGAAAGAACAGTAGTTATCAACAAACCCCCACTAAAGAAAATCCTAAAGATGCATTTTCAGACATAAAAAACAGAAAACAACTCCAAGTTCCAAGTTGCCGTAAGAATGAAGAAAAGTGACGAGGTTCGAGGTTACTTGAGTGCCCACAGAGTAAAGGAGTAACAGCCTCTCGTGGGCTTAGCACACTGAACAGAGGTGCATGAGTGTGAAACGGCTGGGTCAAAATAACACGTTGTGAGGCCCGTCCTGCATTTGTGAGGAACAGCATAAAGGTCAGTTAGCTCTGAGATACAGCCAGTGTTGGGGGGACGCCTGGGGGCTCAGCCGGTGAAGCGTCTGACCCTTGGTTTCAGCTCAGGTCATGACCTCAGGGTCATGGGGCTCATCGGCCGGGTACACCGGGTGTGCAGCCTGCTTCAGATTCTCGCTCTCCCTCCACCTGTCTCGCAATAAAATAAATACAGCCGGTACGCAAATTACAGTTTACACAGTAACCACTGAGAGACAGAGATGGTGGTAAGTTTCAAACTAGTATATGAGATACAAAACACAACAGAATAAGGAAAAAAATTAGCGCAAAATACGGTAAGACAAAAGAGAAAGACATAAAAAAGCAGGAAAATAATAAGCACAAAAAATAAAATGATACCTACGAACCCAAATATCAATAATTTCGGTAAATGACAACAGACTGAATGTTTCAGTTAAAGAATAAAGACTGTCGGATTGGACGCACACAGATTCTAGATCCATGCCGAAAGCCAAAGATGGGTCTCATGTGTAAGGATACAGAAAAGTGTAAAGAAAAAAAATGGAAAGAGAAATGGGCAAAAACTAGCCAGAGCCATCCTGTCACCAAAGTGCACGTTCAGAAGGAAAGCATGACCGGCTAGAGCCATATGTGCTCGAAATTCAAAAACCGTGGGAGGATTCTAACCCAAACACGTATGCCTAACCACGTAGTTTCAGATGACAGACGCCCAAGAGAAACTGATAAACCCAGCACCAGCTGGACGCTCCTCGCACGCTTCTCCAGGAGACGGAAAGGGGGAGAGACGTGCCCACTACAGCGGGCCGACACCACACCCGGAGCGGGCCCGGAAACTGACCGCCAATGCAGCCATAAGGCAAGTTCCGAGAAATGTCAAGGACCTGGTGTCATACTGACCACGTTCTGTGACCACGTGACTGAGTTAGAACAGAACCACGGAGAGAAGTGAGAGATGAACCGGGTCGTGGAAAAGGAACCAGAAAAAGACCCCGTATATTTGTCTAGTAAGAAACTTTGAAATACCCCAGCAGGTTAAAGAATGGTGAGATAGAAATGTGTGTATCTTCCGTGGGATGACGGCCCACGTGAGAGCTGAGGTGCGGTTAAAGTGGCCTGTTTCTAGGTACCGATGCCTGTACGAGAGGAAACAGGGAAGGAAAGAAGGAGCCGTGCGTCTGCCTCACAGATAACAGCAGGAGCAGCCAAATAAACCCGAGGAGCGTAGATGGCAGGAAATAAACGACGAGCATTCCTATTTGAACAGCGATGAGCCCCTGGGGACACAGATCAGAGGGTCCCCCTCCACCTGCCCAGGCCACAGAAGGAACCGAAGGGGAGAGTGCTACAGATCCTGCAGTCGTTTAAGAAAATAAAAGAATATTATGAGCAACTTTGTGCCAATAAAGCCAAAAATCTGACAAAATGGACAAATTCTCAGAATACATATTTTTTAAAAGACGAACTCAGGGGTGGGAAGAGTGTCCCATGCCCGCTAAAGACACCGCATCCGGGTTGCACTGCCCACAAAACAGCGGCGAGGCTGGACGACTTCAGGGGTGACTCCCCAGAACGGTGCATGAACGACAGCAGAGCGCGGCAGGCGAGCCCACGCCCCGAAGCGCACCCCGAGGTCGTGCAGACCCCCCCCACACCCCCAGGAGTCGTAGGTCACAGCGACCCGAGCCCACCGATGTTCCAGAAGGGAAACGCTGCATGACCAGGCTGGAGTTCCTCCGACGACGGAGGCTTAGGGCAAGAGCAGAAAATCCATTTACGTAAGGTAACGTTACATAACGTAACAGCAGGTCAAGGAAAATCACATGATGCTCTAAATTTTTTTAAAAACCTGTTTGGTTATATTGAGCGTCGGCTCCCATCAAGCTCAGGAGCTCTGCAGAAAGCCGTCACGCTGCCGTCGGAAGGGCTGCCAGTCCCACGAGGGCGGCCGGCCACCCGCTCCTCCCGCCTGAGCCTCGCGCCCACCTCCCCGCAGCCGCTGCTTCCAAAGAGAAGTGGGAGCATCGGACTTCCGAGGTCCTGCCGCAGCGGTCCTAGGGGCCTGGAGCCCTGGAGCCTCGAACGGCCAACAACCCACCCGCCTACCTCAGCAGCGGGACCCGCCACGGCAGAGCAGCGCTCCCAGCCCGCTGCGGTGTGGCTGGCGGGCACAGCGTGGTCGACACGGGCACTGCCAGCCGGACGTCCCTCCACCATGTGGACCCAAACACAGCAGGCCCCTCAAATGCACCAAACAAGGAGCTCGTACAAGATCTGAGTGAATGACACGCACGGGAAAGGATGGGCAGCCTCACAACACTGAAGAATTGGTGACTAGCCCCCAGCAAGAGTAGGAGGCTCATGGCTGTAAAAAGAGGGACCTAGAACCTGCGAAGGTCCAGCACGGGGGCCCAGCAGGCCCCTTGGGGAACCCCAGTGGCGGGGCACACCCAGAAGGCAGCCGGGAAGGGTCGGACACCGCGACCGATGGTCCCCGGGGAGGAGTGCTACCGTAGCGATTTCCTCAAGGAAACCCACGCGATCAGGCCTCCCTCCCTGGAGTTACAGCCCCAACCACCGGCAGGAGCCCCGGGGGAACAGCAGAGAGCTTGCTGCCAGGGCCAGGAGGGCAGAGCTGGGAACACGAGCCAGCCAGGCCGAAGGCAAGGGCAGACCCTACAGACCGCCAGAATTCACAGCGCTGGAAGAAGAGTGTTCCAACACTCCTCGCCGGGGAAGGACTGCCATCCCCCAAAGAACGCGCAGAGACTCCAGTCGGGGAGAAAAATAAAAACAAGAAGCCGAAAGAAAAATTGGCCAAAGAAGTGACCTGCGACTTCGCAGGTGAGGAAGAGCAAATGGCCTGCAGTCATAATCAGAGAAATTCAAATTAAAACCACAACACCATTTCACACTCACCAAACTGGCAAAAATTAAAAGTCAGGCAAGCATTGGCAAGAGCGCAGAGCACTGGGGACGCGCACCCCCGCCGGTGGGGGCTGGAGTTGGCACAGCCACGCTCTACGGAGCTGCCTGGTAGTAACTGTGAGCACACACCCCCAAATCCACTACGGGCATGTGCCTACGACAGGCCTGGCCGCCCACGGCCACACACGCGCAGAGGACGGGCCCTCGGACGCCGGCAGCAGCACGGACAAAACTGGCTGCCACCTGGAAACAAGCCACAGGTCTCCGGAGAGCAGGGACCCACACCATCATTTTGCAGGGACCAGCATGCAGCAGGGACAGCCGCTGGCGCAACGTCACTCCAAAACATAAAGTCTGGGCAAAAACAAGACATGCAAAGGACAGAGGGAGCAGGACCCCTTTTACAGAAAGTCCCAGGAGCAAACGAGAACAGTCACGAGCAGGAGGTACAAGCAGGGGGCCAGTTGCAATAGCGACCTTCTGTAGGTTCAATCCGTTGACTCTGCCGGCCCATCCGGACGACTCCATGGCCACGGGACGCAACCTGCCCTCACCCCTCCGCCATCCCCACAACCCATCCAGGCAGAGCCACAGGGCCCCCAACACTGGTACTGTCCAGCCCAGCCCTCACATCCCACCTCACACCCTCCCCCACACTCACTGGAGCAGACTTCCCAGACCAGCTCCAGGAGGGGCTGAAAAGGCCCCTAAAAGCAGCTCCTACTGTCTTGGGAGCTCGTGTACCCACCTCCCACCAGCCCCAGGTAACTTTCAGTGGTCTTTCGGGGGAACCCCAGGAAGCTGCTGGGGAGGGGCAGCAAGGATGAGCTACGTCTGCACCCTGTCCGGGGGCCCTTGGAGTAAGGGGGCAGTGACAGGACGAGGCAGGAGGGGGACAGCTATGGTTTGAGGGGCACCCACACGGGGCAGCCACTGGGTGGTGGTGCTGGTGACAAGGCAGGGAGGGACAGAGAGAAGCATGGTGGGGGGTGAGGGGGAAGAGTTCACAGTGACCCCTGGCTCTGAGGCTCGACACTAAGGCAATTGCCCAAGATGGAAAACGGTCAGAAGGTCGGCCTCGGGAGACGCTCCCAAGCTTGCTGTGAGGCCCAGACTTCCCAGAGAAGAGGCAAGCAGGTGAGCCTGGAGTCCTCGGCTCCAAAGCCTGGCTAATGCTGACCCTCAGGTCACACAGGAGGCCCTGTGCAGATGCGGAGGGTATGCTGAGGGCCCGTCCTCTCCACTTGGCACATCCAGTGCTCTGACCTCCCAGCCCTGCACTCCTAGAGGGCAAGCCCCCACACCTGGCTCCCCAATACCTACAGGACGAGCTGTGGCCACCCCAGCAGCTCACCACCCACTTCCTGTGCACGGATGGCAATCCTGAGGTCCTCACCAGGAGGTCTCCCCAGGGAGCACTCTTCCCTGCAGCCCTTGAGGTCTGGTGGCCACCCCAGAACAGACTCCGGTGCAAGTCTGTCTTTCCCCCTCAGGCTGAGGGCTTCATCATCGGGGACCACTGAGTCCAGAAGAAATCAAGAGAGCTCCAAAAAAAAAAAAAAAAAAAAAAAAAAGAGAGCTCCAAACTGGCAAGAAAAACAGGGGAGCTGCCCAGCCGAGTGGAGCTGACCTGGCTAGAGCACTGACCTATGGGCCAGACCTCCACCAGCTGTTTCCACCAGGGGCGGGACGCTTCCCCACCAAGGGAGAGGGCAGTCTTTCACCTACATGCAGGTGTCTCTAAACTAGGAAGAACGGCGCAAGCAGGTAGAGGGCCAGCAGGACCGAGCAGGCCCCCAAGATCACAAGTAAAGAGGCATGTGCTGGATGAAACAGTACAATCATGGTCCCAACTTGAGGCGTTCTCTGGACACTGCGGGCCCTGCGGGTCACTCTCAGGATGCTCAGGCTTGACAGGGTGGCTGGCCGCAAAAGGAAATGGACAGCAGTGGAGAGAGGAGACACCTGAGTCAACACCCGCACCGCATCAGCGGACAGGTGCAATGATGCCGCCTGGGAGCCGAACCAGGTGAGCTCCCTGAGCCTCGGAAGACCGCGGGAAGGGAGAAACCCGCGCCACTCCCTCCCCGCCGGACCAGGACCTCAGAGGCCCTCCGCGCGTCAGAGGCTGCTCCCACAGAATGCGCACGCCGGACTGGGGGCGCAAACAAGAGGCCCTGGGTGCGGGACCCCAGGCAGACGGTCCCCTATGCGGGTCCTGGGTGAACCGTCCCGGGTGGGGGCCCCGGGTACGAGGTCCGCGGTGACTGCCCGCTGCACTGTTCCGGCTGTCCCCCTCCCCCAAGCACGAGGGCCCCGTCCCGAGTGGGGACGGCCCGGGGCGCAGGTCGCGGATGGGCAGTGCCGGCCGGGAACCCCGGGCGCAGGTCCCTAGTGGACGGTGCCAGGCGGACAGTCCCGGGGGGGAGGGGGGACTGCGCGGTGCGCAGAGCCCGGATGGACAGCCCCGGGCGGACGGTCCCGGGCGCAGGTCCCGGGTGCCCGGCAGGTGCGCGCGGGAACAAAGCGGCCGGGCGGCGGCGTACCTGGGCACGCAGCTGGGGCTGGAGCCGTCCACCTCCCAGGTGGCGAACAGGTTCATGGGCACCGGGGTGTTGAGCGCGGCAGGCGCGCCGGCCAGGCCCAGGCGACCCCGCTCGGCCATGGCGCCGGCCCCGCCGCTCCCTCGGCGGCCTGGGCTGCGGCCGGGCCGCGGACGCGCGGCGGGCGGGCAGGCGGGCGGGCGGGCCGGGCGCGCGGAGGGCGGCGGCGCGGTCACATGGCTGCCGGCGGCGGGGCCGGGCGGGCGGTGGACAAGCCCGCGGGCGGCAACCAGGCTGCGGCCGCCCCGCCCCGCGCCGCGCGCCCCGCCCCGCCCCGCGCGCCCCCGCCGCGCGCCCCGCCCCCACCCCGCCGCCGCCGATTGGCCGGGCGGGCGCGCGCTCGCCTCCTCCAGCCCAATCGCGGAGGGCGGAGGGCTCGCCGGAAGTGCGGGGACGAGCGCGCTCCCCGCGCCGACTCTCCAGGCGTCCGGGACCGCGGCCCGCGGGAGCGCGCGCCCGCGCCTGCGCACAGGCCCCACCCCGTCCGCCCCACCCCGTCCCGCCCCCGGGGAGACGCCGGGTGGGACCCCCTCGCCCCCGCCCCCCGTCCCCCGCACACCCACTCCCCCCTCTTCCCGGGGTCGCCCCACGCGCGCCCGCGTCCCTAGCCGCACGCACCCGCCCAGCACCCCAGCCCCGCGTACTCGCGTGTCCGTGGCGCCTCTGTCGCCCGGCGTGCCCCGTGTCGCCACGCACGGACCCCGGGGTCTCCGCGCGTCCCCGCCCCCCGCTCACTGCCCCTGCCCTCGGGGTCCCCAGTTACTGACGCCCTAGGCCCCCGGGTCGCGCGCCCCTCGCCTCTCCCACCCCGCGAAGTGTCTGTGCGCCCCCGCGCGACATCGCGGGCCCCGGGTGGCCCTCGCCCCCCACCGACGCCCCCCGCCGGGCCCCGGCTGACCCTGGCTGACCCTGGCTGGGGCGTGCGGACCAGGGGGGCCCTGCGTGCGGGGTGCTGGGGGACAGGCGGCGCGTGGAGCTGATCCTCGGTCCGTCCCTTCTGCAGCCCCCTGCCACCCAGCAGTGCCCCTGTGCGCTCTTGACGCGACACAGTGGAGAGCAAATGGGCGGCTCCTGGCCCTGCGGCTCACAGTGCCCTTGGGGACCCAGCTCGGTAGCAGACCGAGACCACCGTGACCCACTGGCCCGGTAGCATGGAAAGTGGGGAAGGACCCCAAGAAAGGCCATCTAGATTTGGGGGCCCAAGGAGGAGTGTCCTGCCCCATCCTATTAGCGGTGGTTCTAGTCAGTCCCCAGATGCTGCCCTGGGAGGTAGGAAAGCTTTTCTGGCTTCCCTTCTGTTTCTTTGTAGCCACGCTATTATTACACAGTTGCTTTTCTTTCCCTTCCTGTCTGTGTTTTGTTGTCCACAAGTAGTTTCCTTGACACAAGTCCAGTCCAAGCAAATCCTCTTCCTTCCCTGGCCTTGGGGCTCCACCATCCCAAGTGGGCTGTGTCCGGCAAGGGACCCTGCAAGGCCCAGGCTTCCAGCTGTGGCTCGCTCTCTGCAGCTGCGAACAGCCAGGCCACACTTGGGCGAGAACAAGAGGATCTCTGTTTCCCACATGCTCCTGCCCGTGTCGGGTGGCACGCCAAAGCCTGGACGGCCTGTGTGTCCTCAGTCAGCTGACCACATTTGGGGAACATCACAGACAGCTGGCCCTGCCAGGCAGAGTGCCTGGGGCCCTCCTACCTATGAGGTGGGGCAAGGGGGCTGTGACCGTGTTCTGGAGCGCACCGCAGTCCCTTGGGCTGGGCTGCCGGCCACTCCAGGACCAAGTGTGCCAGTGTTGTGCCCAGGAAAGGAGTACAACGGGGTGCCACGCCAATCACACGGAGGCTTGACATCAGCCGCCTCTTCTATTAGAGCTGGGCATTCCCAGCATTGCAAGATGTTCCAGTCCTGTCCCCGTTCCCATTTGACCACCGAGGAAACCGAGGCACAGACGTTATGCAGCTGCTAAGGGGAGGTACTCAGGTAGGTGTCCCACAGTCTGCCCAGAGCCACCCTGGGTGATCACCGTGGTGGAAATTCTTAAATACTGCTTGAAGTCAGGGAGGCAGAGTCAGAACACCCCCCACAGCACCCCGTGTCCTCTACCTGTGATGCAGTCTGTTCGTTTGTTTTTTTTTTAATTTTTAAAAAAGATTTTATTTATTTATTTGACAGAGAGAGAGAGATCACAAGTAGGCAGAGAGGCAGGCAAGGGGGGGGGAAGGTGGCTCCCTGCTGAGCGGAGAGCCTGATGTGGGCCTCGATCCCAGGACCCTGAGATCATGACCTGAGCCGAAGGCAGAGGCTTTAACCCACTGAGCCACCCAGGCGCCTTTTCAGTTTTTTAAAGCGGAGATATGAACACCACAGTGTTAGTGGGGATGAGACTGTGTCCTTTTGTGTTTTCCACATTTTCTACAGTGGCGATCAGAGTTGCTTTTTTGGCAGAACCTGTTACTTCCCTTGTCATTCTCTATAGTTGAAAATGAGCCTATGTTGCCCTTCCATTTGTGGGCTATCCCAGGATAGGGCCTTGAGAGCCGAGAGGGCGTCCCTCAGTGCAAGCCTGGCATGGTGTTACACACACACACACACACACACACACACACACCATGTGCTGGGATCACATCTGCTTTCTGGCAGCTGTATCTTCAAGGCAGGAATTCAGTTCAAGAGGAACTTCTCTGGACAGCTGGGGTAGCTGGGAGTGGTTGGGGAGGAATCCTCAAGGGGGGTTGTCCAGAGTCCCGGACCCCCAGAAAGCCTCCACGACGGCCCTTCCTGCGGACCTGACAGTCTGGCTGGGCCTTTCCTGACCAGTTTTTTAAAAGAATTAAAGCCTCAGTTTGGGGCACCTGGGTGGCTCAGTCGTTAAGCGACTGCCTTCAGCTCAGGTCCTGGAGTCCCAGGATCGAGCCCCACATCGGGCTCCCTGCTCAGCAGGAATCCTGCTCCTCCCTCTCTCACTCCCCCTGCTTGTGTTCCCTCTCTAGCTGTGTTTCTCGCTGTTAGATGAATAAATGAAACCTAAAAAAAAAAAAAAAAAATGGGTATGAACTTTAAAAAAAAAAAAAAAACTCAGGTTTTCAACTGGTGCAATAGTCCCGCTATGTTGCAGGCGGGAGAAGGTCTGGGTGCCCACACTACCACTGAGAGCCCCTCTGCCTGCAGCTCGGGGCTCTAGCATTTCCAAAGAGCCAGTGTGGACCTCTGGCTCTTTGGAAACTCATTCATCTATTCAGTTTGACTTAAGCTCATACACCCCAGGGGTAGGGACAGGCTGAGGCACCAGGCAGGGGTGGCCCCTGCTGGCAGGAGGTTCCCTTATAGCTGTGGGGCCGGCCAGGCTCTCCTCGGTCCAGGAACTGGGCAGGCGTCTTCCTGCCAGGAGAGCCACAGGTCCACGGCACAGCTGGCCGCAGAGGGCACACTGGTGCCAGACCCCTGCTGTGCTCACGTGCTCTGGGGACTGGAATGCTGCAGTGCACTGTCTGGGCGGCTCAGCCTGTCAGGTAGGCGGCCGGGGCTCCTGGAGGGCCTGGGCACCGGTCAGCTGGGTGGCCTCTGCCTGCTCCAGCCTGGGGCTCTGCCGGCCTTCTCTTCCTTCCAGGAGCCAGGCTGAGGAGGCTGGGCAGGTACACAGGGGATGGTGTGGCTGGGACGGTGGGCTGCTGGCCCCTGGGCCATGCCTGTGCTGCTCTAGGAGGCTTGGAGCAGGGCTGCATGGGGCGTGTGTGCACTCACTGCGAGAGCACCAGCCGCGATGTGCCTGTGGAGGGTCGGGCCCGTTAGCCACTGCTGCCGGCTCATGGCGATGGAAGCTGCCGGCCAGCACTTCCCAGGGGACCATCCCACGGTTGGGCGCAAAGGTTCAGATATTGGCTCCTTTAATAAATGATGATCAAGCCACTTTCTTTTTTTTTTTTAAGATTTTTTTTATTTATTTGACAGAGAGATCACAGGTAGGCAGAGAGGCAGGCAGAGAGAGGAGGAAGCAGGCTCCCCGCTGAGCAGAGAGCCCGACGCGGGCCTCAATCCCAGGACCCTGAGATCATGACCTGAGCCAAAGGCAGAGGCTTTAACCCACTGAGCCACCCAGGCGCCCGATCAAGCCACTCTCAAACCCCAAGAACACAGAAAAGCAGGGCGGTTCTCACCCTGGTGGAGGTCCCACTCCCCCAGACAGAAACTACACACGGGTCAGTCGACATGGAGAAACGCTGGGCTTGCTGATGGGGGGTACCACCAGGGTGTGGTGAGCCGGGAGAGTTTGTAAGCTTCGGGGGATGGGTTACAATAGCAGATCAGAGTCTGCTGAAGGCGAGGTCGCTGAAGCAGAAGACGAACCTGGAGAGATCCGCCAGATTGCAGCGCTCACAGAAATTACCGAAGGGAGGTGACACATGTGGAGGCAGGTATAAAGGTGCCTGGTGGGCTCACCCAGGGTTGTGGAGCAAAGGAAAAGGGAGGATGGGGCAGGGGCGGGCATCTCACCAACAGGATCCCTCAGAGCAACATAACATCGGGGCAGAGTGCTCTGAGCGACAGCAGAGCAGACGTCGAGTGTGGAAGCCCCAGCCCCAGCTGGAGCCGGGCAGAGGCTGGGCAGGGGGGGTAGGGAGGAGCCCATCGGCCACGGTCGGGGCTTTGCTCTCCTCCCCAGTGGGCCACCTCCACAAGACTTGCCACAGCAGGGAGAGGCCACCTGCTTCCTGCTTCTGAGGCACCCCTTGTTGTTCTCGGGAGAATGGACTATGGGGGCAACAGTGGGTAGGGGAGACCCTGGGGGGGACATGGACACAGGGAGGCAGGGAGGGCATGGGCTTGCTTACAGTGGCACGGGTTTTGATGGGTGAATAGGCTGGGCGAGGAGAATGACGGTGTGCGGCGCAGGAGAACGTGGCAGCAGGTGACAAGGGACACAAAGGGGAGGCAAGCTGTACCTGGTGGGCCGGTGATGATGGCCTTAACGGGCCTGTTAATGACGCAGTGTTGGTAAGGAGCACAGTATATCTGGAAAAGTCCTTCTAGCAGACATTCCAGCTGGGGGTGGGTGTGAGAGAAGCCCAGACAGGGCGGGAGGGGCCAGGAAGGGGAAGTTTTAGACACCTGGAAGGACGGGGGCGCCTGGGGGGCTCAGTTGGTTGGGCGACTGCCTTCGGCTCAGGTCATGATCCTGGAGACCCGGGATCGAGCCCCACATCGGGCTCCCTGCTCGGCGGGAAGCCTGCTTCTCCCTCTCTCACTCCCCCTGCTTGTGTTCCCTCTCTGGCTGTGTTTCTCTCTGTCAAATAAATAAATAAAAATCTTAAAAAAAAAAAAAAAAGAAGAAGAAGAATTTAATCATGAAACATGAAGGCTCTAGAAAAAAATTGGAAAGAATATATATATATTTTAGTGGGGGTTTTTACAAGCCAACCACAAAGCTCTAAAAGAGGAGATTCACAATTTTGGCTATGTTCCTTTAAAAAAGTCAAAAGACCACAGACTTGGAAAATTTGCAAAAGCTGTATCGAAAGAATAATTTTTTTTAACACATGAAGAGCTCTTGTAAATCAGTAATTAAAAATAAGAACCAAGTAGAAAAATCTGCAAGAGATATGACCCGTTTCACAGCCACTATTAAAAATTAAGTCATATAAATGTTATGAAAGATCAAGGTAATAAACCCACGGTGGTGGTGCTACTAAGCGTGATGCATTGTTAGGGCGCTCTGTGCTCCCGCATCCTCTGGGGAAAGTGCGGCTAGCCGCCCCCCCATCCACCCCCCATCTCCCCCCCGCCCGCAGGCGGAGTTGGCCATGTAGGAGGGTCTACACGCAGACGCTGGCAGACATGGGGGGGCAGGAGCCTGGTGCCACGCGAACTCGCCTTGGGGGTCTCGCCACCCGCCACCCAGGCTCCAGCAGTGCTTGTCAGGTCCTACTTTCGGGAAGTTTCTCCTCTCCAAATGAATCCTGTCCCATCAGAAAAATGGTGTTGAAAAGAGCGTTCACTGCCCAGAAGAAAAGACAAAGGTTGTGAAACAGAGACAGCCGAAAGGTGCCCTGAACAAGCCTGAGAGAGGAGAGCTCACTCCCTCCTCCTGCGCCGAGCACCTGCCTGCCCCGGGTTCTCCTCGCCCCCGAACCCACCATGTCAAGTGCGGTGCCCGAGATCCAAGATCCTGCATCCCGGTTCCCTCCTCTGGCGCCTAATCGAGAATGTGCAAAGGACACCCCTGCCTTTCTCCAACGATGGTCTTGGCTGGGAAGGAGGGAGGTGGGCAGGGCACTCTGCCCCCAGCCTTTATGTCTGCACGGGCCACAGCAATGTCTGGCCACACCGGCCCCTGCCAGGTTCCTAACTTTGGGCCGGCAGGTGGCTCCCACTCCTTCCTGAAGGCCCCTGGCTCCTCCCGCCAGTGGCCACCCACCCTCCTCTCTGACAGGCCAGGGCGGCTGCGGTGGACAGTGGCTCTCAGGGCTGGCTGGGAACAGATCCCTGCCACGGGCTCTCCCCCTGCCTCTGGGTCCATCTCACTCTCCCTCTCCCTCTCGCCCTGCCTGTGAGCATAGGGCAAGAGGGCAGCCTTCTCTGAGGCAGGGAGAGGGCCCTCCCCGGGAACCTGGGGGGCCAGCACCTTGACCTCTGGCCCCCAGCTTCCAGAGCGGTGAAAACAGATGCCGTAGGAGCAGCTGGGGGCTCAGTTGGTTAAGCCACTGCCTTCGGCTCAGGTCATGATCCCTGAGACCTGGGATCCAGGCCCGTGTCGGGCTCTCTGCTCGGCAGGGAGTCTGCTTCTCCTTCTGACCTCTCCCCTCTCATGCTCTCTCTCTCCCTCTCTCTCCCTCTCTCAGATAAATAAATTAATAAACTATCTTTCTTTAAAAAAGGAAAGAAAACAGATGCTGGTGTTCATGCTGTCCCATCTGCAGCGTCCTTACGGCAGCTCGAGAGGAGCCATGCTCTCCCGCTCCGCTGGCCCTTCAAGGCCGCTGCCCGGCCCTGGTGCCGAGGGCCTGCCCAGCCTCCCCCCTGCAGAGCAGCACGTGGCCCCAGCCTGACGGAATGCCAGTCCCAGGACAATATACACCCAGGTCCTTTGTGGATTGTTCTTTAAGTAGGCACCATGCCCAGAGCAGAGCCCGAGGTGGGGCTTGAACTCAGACCCTGAGATCAAGATCTGAGCCGAGATCAATAGTCAGACGCCTGACCAGCTGAGCCACCTGGACGTCCCCCTTAACGACTTCATTGAGGTAGAATGAGCCCGTAACAGAATCCACGGGGCACCTGGGTGGCTTCGTCGGTTAGGCGTCTGACTCTTGATGTCAGCTCAGGTCATGATCTCACGGTGCTGAGATCGAGCCCGCATTGGGCTCTGTACTGGGTATGGAACCCGCTTGAGGACGTGGAACAAAACCCACCCATTTAGAGGACGCGATTAAATGACCTTAGTACCTTTGTAACGTTGTCCAACCACCATCACCAATTAAGGCTCTTCTCAGCACCCCCACGGCCCTTGTGCCCGCTGGCAGTCCCCTCCTGTTCTGCATCCAGCCCCTGGCAACCACTGCCTGCTTTCTGTCTCCACAGATTTGCCTTTCCTGGACGTGTCTCCCAATGGAAGCAGACTGTACGTGAGCTCTTGTGTCTGACCTCGGTGCTCCCGCGGACCCTTGCTGCAGACCTGGGGGTACCTTGTTCTTCTGATGACCAGCCCAGCCCAGTAAGGGCCCATTGCTGCCATTAGCCTGCCCAGTCCCCAGGCGGTGGGCGGTGGTTTGCGTCCAGCTGGGACTCTTGGGAGTAACGCCACCATGAACATCCTCGTGCAGGTCTGCGTGTGGACCCAGGTTTTTGTTCCCTCAGGCAGATTCCTGGAAGAGCGACAGTGTAGTATGCGACCTCCTGACAAGTGAGACTCTTCGAGAAACTTGTAGAGATCCTTTTAAGACTTTATGAAATGGCCAGTCTTTTTCCAGAGTGATGGCACCATTTTCCCTTCTCACCAGCAACCTGCGGAGACTCTTGGTTCTTCTCATCCTCAGCGACACTCGCCATCTTTCCCGTCATCCTACTCGGAGCCACACACCGTCTCCTGTGACCTGACGTGCATTTCCCCAGTGACCAATGACTTGCGCATCTTTTCATGTGCTGCTTGGCCATTTGTGTGCCTTCCTTGCTGAAATGTCTGCCCAAATCTTTTAATTGGGTGGTTTATATTTGTATTATTATAAGAGTTCTTTATATATCCTGGATAGAAGCTATCCATCAGATTTGTAATTTGCAAATATTTCTCCAATCTGTGGCTTGTATTTTTCATCTTATTAGTGCTGTTTTTTTTTTTTTAAAGCAAAGTTTCATGGGGCACCTGGGTGCCTCAGTTGGTTGAGCGACTGCCTTCGGCTCAGGTCATGATTCCGGAGACCCAGGATAGAGCCCCACATCGGGCTCCTGCTCAGCGGGAAGCCTGCTTCTCCCTCTCTCACTCCCCCTGCTTGTGTTCCCTCTCTGGCTGTGTTTCTGTCAAATAAATAAATAAAATCTTTTTAAAAAATAATAAAAAAAATAAAAGCCAAGTTTCAAATTTTGGTGACATTCAGTCAGTCATCTGGTTCCTTTATGGTTTTGACGCCAGATCCATGAACTCTTTGCCCAAATGAAGGTTCGGAAATGGTGGTTCTAGTAGTTTCTATATGGACTCTTCGGGATTTTCTACACTTAGATTTTGTGGTCTTCTTCCTGTCTAGCCTAGATGCCATGCTGCCGCTGTTTTTTTTTAAATTCTTTTCCTAATTTTTATCTTTGTTTTATTCTCGTTCCAGCATATTGAATTAACATACAGGGTTACAGCTCAGGGGCATGACACAGCGGTCCTGCAATCCCATGCATCACTCCGTGCCCGTCGTGCAAGTGTCCCCTTAATCCTGCCCCTGTTCCCTGGCCTCCCTCCGCACCTCCCTCTGGTAAGCATCTGTTTCTTCTCTCTATTTAAGTCTGTTTTCTGTTTGTCTCATTCTTGTTTGTCTTGTTTCTTATTCCACACGAGTGAGATCACACAGGGTCTATCTTTCTCTGCCTGACCGACTTATTCAGCCTTGTACTCGAGCTCCACCTCATCTGTGTTGTGGCAAGTGGCACGGCTTTGCCCTTTGATGGCTGACTCATATCCCAGTGTACACACGCCCCTACTTCGCCCGTTCCCGCAGCCGTGGACCCCTGGGCTGCTGCCGGGCCTGGCTGTTGCGGCCGAGCCGCTGTCGTCACAGGGCTGCGCGGGCCCCTGTGAACCAGGGCCTCTGTGTTCTGTGGTGTCGTTACTGGATCGGAGGGCAATCCTCTTCTTCCAGCGTGGCCGCACCTGTTCGCGTTCCCGCCAGCAGTGCAAGAGGGCTCTCCTCCCACCCCGTCCTCGCCCACACCTGCTGTTTCTAGTGTGCTGGAGTCGAGCCATCCTGACGGGTGTGAGGGGCTCTCTCGTTGTAGCTTTGACTTGCTTTTCCCTGATGCCACGTGACGTTGAGCGTCTTTTTGTGCGTCTGTAGGCCATTCCTATGTCTTCTCTGGAAGAGTGTCTGTCCATGTCTTTCACCTGTTTTTAAATTGGAGTCTTTGGTTTTGAGTGTTGAGTTGTATGAGTTCTTTGTGTATTTTGGATACTAATCCTTTATCAGATATGTCATTTGTAAATATCTTCTCCCATTCTGTCGGGGCATCATATATGTGGCAAAACATTCCTGATTCTAATGCTCAACTAGTCCCTAAAACGTTGGTAGGGGCCGAGGGGGAGGGAGGGGCTTATATTGTCACTCTGGAGAGAACTTGGTTACATCCTGACAAAACGCAGGAGGAAACCAGAAAGTGCTGGGATGGTCCCTTGCTACAAGGAATAGGGGAAAGTCCATCCCCTAAACAGCAAGCAACACAAAATACCTCTTGTGGCAGAGAGAGCTGGGTGGGACCAGTGTCCATTCTCTCCTCTCCCTTGGGACAGAGCTCTCCACCGAGGGCTGGACATAAGACCCCCCAGAAGGGAAGCCCCTTCCTCAGCCTTGCAGAGGGCGCTGGGGGCATGTGCCCGACTTGTGAAGGAACATGTGAGTGTGTGGCAGCGACACCTCGTTTCTCAGTGAGGAGACAGATCCAGAGAGGGGGACGGAGGACGATGAGGGCGCCTTTGTGTGTCGGCGTGACTGGTCACAGGCACCCAGATGAGACATTCCTTCTGGGGCTGTGGGGGAGCCAGCCACACTCCTCTCTCCGGGGAGACCGGCACGTGGGGGGGCTCGGTGAAGCAGGTGGCCGTCCCACGGTGCTGGCCCCCAGCCAGTGCAGGGCCCGGATAGAACTAAAGGTGAAGGAAGGACGGATGTGCCCCCTTTCCCCACCCTACCGCTGAGGTGAGAAGCTCCCTCGCCCCCTCTGTCCTCAGACAGGGGCTCACGCCATCAGCTCCCCTGGTTCTCTGGCCTCGGGACTCAGGCTGCGTCACACCACGGGCTCCCCTGTGCCACGGCTCACAGAGGGCAGATCATGGCACCCTTAGGGCACCGTGGTCCCAGGAGCCTGGTCCTCCTTGTGCACATACTTCCTGTGGGGTCCAGGAGACCCGCTCCGTCTCTGGAGAACCCGGGAGGCCACAGGAAGCTTGAGAAGCCGGGGGTAGGTGTAACTGGAAGGAGAAATACCTGCTTGTCCTGATGGCCGTCCTGAGCCTTCTCACTGGAGACGGGGGGCCTGCCGCGCCCTCCCGCCATGTGTGCCCTCAGCCAAGCTCATGGCTGCGCACCAAGTGAAGCTAGGGCCTATTATCACCGCTCTAACCACACCTTGGAGGAAGGCGATTATCCTAACGGACCTGCGAGCGTCTCCTGAAATGGGCACCGCCACGAGCTCGGGGCAAGCGGGTGGACGGCCACTCCTGGCCCCGCCTGCAGGGTGACCAGGCTTGTGCCTTCCCCCCACCGAACACCAGCAGGAGACCCAGACCGCCCGCCCGTGCAGCACGGCAAAGCCACCTTCAGACTCGGGGGCTCCCTGGGTGTAGAGGCAGTGAAGGACATCCCTGCCGAGAGCCTGGACGGGTCAGAGGGGTCCTCAGCCAAACCCACCGTCAGCAGAGTGACCCAGTGAGCGGGACAGACGCGTCTGTGACCCTAGCATGCTAGCCCCCCACGGACAGATAGGAGTCGGGCAAAGGCCGGGAAAGGCACCCCGGCCGACAGTGGGGCCCGGCTGGAGTCACGGCGAGGATTCCCACACACGGAGAGGTGCCCGTTTCCTCGCCAGGGTCCCTGAGCTGGCGCCGGGGGAGGGGGGAGGTGTGCCCGCACCCCGGAGGGGCTGAGCCAGGCCCCCAGAGGAACCGCTGGCGGCAGAGTCGGGAGAAGACCGTGTTGGTGGCTGCACCGTGGGGACACTGGCCAGCGACCCCGAGGTCACCGTCAGACAGTGGGGAGCGGCATGTGTCTGCAGACCCAGCCAGCGGGCCTCCTAAGTGTGGCCGTCCGGGGTCACCGAGCAGGCCACGGTTCGGTGGCACAGCCGCCCCGGCCAACGCGCAGACACGAGGCCGCAGAGAGAGACCGGAAGTTTGCAGTAGCTGAGGAGAGACTCTACAGTGTGACCCTATTTGGTAACAAACGCGTGGGCAGGTGAAATAGGTATTTACATGTAAGGGAGAATAGGTGTCGAAGATGTATTTTCCGGTTAGAGATGAACCCCATATGCTAAGAAATTACCTCTGTGGTGGGAATTCACTGGATTTAATCCTTCCCTTTCGCTTTTCTTTATTTCCCATTTTCTCTGCAATGGACATGTATGAATTGGGTAGTAAAAATAGAGGAAAATAATACAAGCTCTGTGGTCAGAAGCCAGCAGACCAAGCCGAGGCTGGCCCGGTGTCGGGAGCATTCTGGCTGGGGCTCCTCCCAGCCACACACGGGGCCCTCACCCCACCTCCTGCTCCCGCAACAAGGGAGAATGATGTCTTGCGAGGGTAACACCCCTAATATCAAAGGGAATCATGCAAAACTATGAGGCCGTTGAAAGGTCCCAGTGCAAAAAGCTCGGAAAAGCAGCAGAAGCTTCGCAAAAGATGTCGGATGAGGGGCACCTGCGTGGCTCAGAGGGCTAATGTCTGCCTTTGGCTCGGGTCATGATCTCTGGGTCCAGGGATCCCCCACGTTGGGCTCCCTGCTCAGCAGGGAGCTGCTTCTCCCTCTGCCTCTCCCCGTGCTCATGCTCTCTCTCTCTGTGTGTGTCAAATAAATAAAATTTTAAGAAAAGTTGTCAGATGGAGACACCACGCTGCTCATTGGCACCAGCATCAAAACTTGCATGTCAAAACAAGATGCGCGTTTCCCCGGCTCCTGGACACACGTGAGTGTGGGCGGAAGGCGGACCTCAGGTCACCAGGACACCGCGCTGTCACTTTGCTCCCGGCAGCTGTCCGCCCCCCTGCTCGGAACAGGCGGCCTCCTGGGGGCCGGAGCGAGCAGGCGCCTCGCGGCATCTTCAGGCAGAACCAGGAATGTCATGAGCGCAACGGGTCCAAGAGCAGAACTCGGGAGAGGAATGTGTAACAGCCGAGGATGTGTCCGCAGCCGGGCGCACGTCTCCCCGTGGAGCACGGGTCCCCAGCAGAACGGACACCCTCGCAGCCATGGCTCACTGCCCATCACTGTGGGAGACAGCGGCATGGACGCAGAGCACACAGCTCGCGGCAGCCTCCCGCCTCTACCCCGGGCTGCTCAGGAGACCGCCTTTGCCTTGAATCCTCTAGGTTTCCCACGGTGGAAACAGTGTTGCCATTTGCCACTGCGGCAGGTGAACACTAGAGCAGAAAGGAAAGCCGGGAGGCCCTCGTGCCGACCTCAGCAGAAGATGCTCTCAGGTAAGTCACTGGAGCGGACCCACCTGTCCGACTCACGGCTGCTCAGGGGCTGTGGGGCTCACTTACGGTTTTCCTTGGGCCTTTCCTTATTTTCCTAATGTTTTACAATTAGCAAAAATGATCTTGGTGATCTGAAGGCAACAGTATCTCTTTCTTTGTTTCTTTCATGTGTCAGAGACAGAGCATCCAGGAGCGGGCAGAGGGGCACGCAGAGGGAGAAGCAGGCTCCCCACCGAGTGGGGAGCAGGGAGTCCAACACAGGACTCGATCCCAGGACCCCAGGACCATGACCTCAGCCACAGGCCGACGCTTCACCGACTGAGCCCCCAAGCGCCCCAGCAACAGCACCTCTTCAGCCAAGGAAGGGGACGTGGGCCGGATGGAGGTGGGCCCAGCGCCTGGGTTCGGCGCTGTAGCTCTGCTTTGGGGGACCCAGGATGCAGGAGGCCCGGGGCTGCCTGCGGGTGGTGCTATTCTGCGTGGCCTGGGTGGGGGCTGTGGGGTCCAGAGGAAGGGCCTTGGGGACGAAGCCTGCCGGCGACTCAGTGACACTTGGGGCTGCGGCAGGAAGAGAGGGTCGAAAACTGACAATCCCCAGAAGAAAGGGAACACTGAAGAGGGGAAGACATGGTGCAGAGGCGAGACACACACACACGCACACACACGCACACACACGCACGCACACACACACACACACACACGCACCACGTGAGCATCTGAATGGGGAACCATGTGCGGGACCTGACCGTCTATAGCTTGAGTGTGCAAAGCAGCCCGGAGTCACGTGGATGCAGGACTTTTCCTGGAAACTTCCAGATACTACAAATGGGTGGGAGTCACCCTGACCGATCTGGTCAGTGGAGGGACAGGAGGGAACTGATCGTCAGGCTACCTGCCCAGGGTGGAGGGCCGGGTGTGAGCTTCGTGGGACCTGCTAGCCCGGAGGACGGCAGGCTTGGTGCTGTCCTGGTCCAGAGGGACGATCCTGTCCATCCAGCAGGTTAAGTGGGTGTCTTACCCTCGAGGTCAGGAAATCATGTGTGTGTACATAATTTTAAGTTTTGCAGTGGACTGGGAGTCTGCAAATATAGATCCCACCATTCTAGTGACTAACGTTGCCGGGCCCCCGCCTAACCCAGCACGGCCCTGGTTCAGGGGCTGTGTGTCTGCCTGGTCCTCCCCTTCTGGGAACGTGCGTTGGGGTCACTGGGCTCAGCTGAGGCTTGGAGACATCAGGACACCCCGAGGACCCCAGTTCTCGATCTGAGTTGTGGAGGTGGGTGGCTGTGCTGCATCCAGACAGGTGGGCCCGGCCCTCAGCTTCCAGGGAGGAGGATGGCCTGAGCCCCACCAAGCCTCACGGAGAGGGAGGGGTGTTCTGAGCTGTCTGGAAACAAAACTATCGTCTGTAGGATATTGGTTGCTCTGCCTGGTGCTTCCACAAGGCCAGGAGCGAGGTGCCACCACCCCTATTATGCAGACAGGAGGGGAGTGCGGAGGACCGGCCTGCGGCTGTGTCCCCGGTGGAAAGGCAAGGTGATGGGAACCTTAGGACTGGTCTCTGGGCTGGAGGGATGGCCCCTCGCGGTCTGGAGCCTGGCCCTGGGCTCATCCAGGGCAGGGGGATAGTGTCCCGGACTGCGGGAGTGGGATGAGATGGGGCGGGTGGGTCTGCTTGGGGATTGGTTGGTTTGTGTATCAAAGGAGAGTTCGGGCCAGCTGTTTGCTGTCTCGAAGACTGAGCTGAGCCCGGGTCTGCCTGGCCGCAAGCATCGAAGCATCGTAAGACAGAGAAAATTAAATAAATGGTGTGACAGGGGACGCCTGGGTGGCTCAGTTGGTTAAGCGACTGCCTTCGGCTCAGGTCATGATCCCGGAGACCCGGGATCGAGTCCCACATCGGGCTCCCTGCTCGGCGGGAAGCCTGCTTCTCCCTCTCTCACTCCCCTTGCTTGTGTTCCCTCTCTCACTGTGTTTCTCGCTGTCAAATAAATAAAATCTTTAAAAAAAAAAAAAATAAATAAATAAATAAATAAATAAATAAATAAATGGTGTGACGAACACAGAAAGCCACAGGGAGGGGGCGGTCTATGGAGCCTGGCCCTGGAACCCGGCTGGCCAGCCTGGCTCCCAGGCCCTGAGCAAGGAAACGCTCTCTGCTTCGTCTCCTGGGCACATCAGCTTAAAGCCAGCATTTTCCCGGTCCGATGGCCACGCTGCTCTCTGGGGCCCTCTCAGAAATAGCCGTGTCCCGAGCCCCCGGCCTGGCCCAGCCCGCCTGCTCGTGTGTGCCTAGGGTCAGAGAGCAGGATAAAACCCGGGCCCTTTCCACAGTTGACTGAAGGGCATGACTTGCCCTTCCCGGCCCGACTTCTGTTCCCTAACCTGCTCATACGGGGGCCCTTGTGGGTGCTCAGGGGTGGGCATCATGCCCTCGGTGCCCATGTTTGGCTCCTTGAGCTTGTCGGTACAGGTAGTCTGCCCTAGGGATTTAGTGAGCGTCTTCCGTGTGCCAGCTGCTGGGGGCCCCGGGGGGCTGACGGGCGACCCCGGGAGGCAGTTTCTCTATATTCTCGCTCCTCACAGGCTCCATTTCTCATACCCTCATTCCACTTTGGGGGGGCTTACTCACCTGTGGGTGGCCCGTCTGAGCAAAGCCTTCTTGGCCCAGGGGCACCTGGGTGCTTCAGTCGGGAAGCATCTGCACTCAGCTCCGGTCGTGATCTTGGGGTCCCAGGATTGAGCCCCACATCGGGCTCCTCGCTCAGTGGGGAGCTTGCTTTTCCCACTGCCTGCTCCCCCTGTCGTGCTCTCTCTCTCTCCTTCCCTCCCTCTCTCCCAAATAAATAAATAAAATCTTTTTTAAAAGTTTTGTTTTGCTTTGTTTTGTTTTTAAGATTTTATTTACTTATTTGACAGAGAGAGATCACAAGTAGGCAGAGAGGCAGGCAGAGAGAGGAGGAAGCAGGCTCCCCACTGAGCAGAGAGCCCGATGCAGGCTCGATCCCAGGACCCTGAGATCATGACCTGAGCTGAAGGCAGAGGCTTTAACCCACTGAGCCACCCAGGCGCACCATAAATAAAATCTTAAAGAAAAAACAAAAGTCTTCTTGGCCCTGACAGCACCCACTTCTCCCCACCATCCGAACCAGTCACTCTGCAAACCTCTCGCCCTTCTGGGTGCTGTCATCCCTACCCCCTGCCCCTTTGATCACTGAAACGCCTGGCTTGGACGCAGGGCCCTTGCACGTGGCCGCCTCCGGGAGCTTCCCCGAGAGCCCTGCTGGCACACTGGGTGAGGACAGGGGTCAGCAGCCACACGGATCCAGGCTGGATTCCAGCTCTGTCTCCTGTAGGCCATGTGATGTGGAGCCTCAGACTCTCAGCGGCTCCGCTGTGCAATGGGGATAACAGGGTGCACAGCCCCGTGAGTGCTGAATGCGGTGGCCCCGAGAGGGTAACAGACAGAGAGTCGAAGAACCCCGTGATCCTGTTCCCCAACTAAACACCAGGCTTCCGGTCCAAGGAGAAATCGAGAGCGGAATTAGAAGGAATCGCAGATTGAACAAAATGAAAACTGAACACATCGAAATTTGTGGGGTTCAGCTAAATTAGCCCTTAGAAGCAGACTTCTGACACTACGAGGTCTGCGTCACAGAGGAAGGAAACTGTCTCCGTGAGCTGCCTCCCCCCTACAAAGCCGGGTAGAAAAATAACTAATTATAAACCCCACTTAAGCAGAGGGGAGGATAGAAAAAATGTCAAGAGTGGAAATCAGTGCAATAGTAAACAAAAACAACAAAGAAAACCAGTAAACCCAATGTGGTTCTTGGAGAGGGTCGGTAACACTGGTAAACCTCCAGAGAACAGAGACGGGAGACAGAAACAGCGGTTTCTAGAGTCGCAGACACGAGGGTGGGGGACAGGAGGAAGCGTTTTGGTCATTGTGTTGACTGTTGTGATGGGCGTCAGCTCTTGTCACACTTACGAAGTAACCCCTGGGCCAGAGAGGAAACCAGAAGGGAAACTCGCCAAGTCATACACTTCATTATGTGTGGTCACTCCATGCCTGTTATAGCTCAGTGAACTGTAAACAGAACCCAAAAGCATTTTTGGGAGAAATTTAGAGAGACCCAAATAAAACGCAAGGGGGGAGAAAAGGCAAGCAGAGGTGTGGGAAGTCTCACAGGAGGTGGAGGTCAAGGGTTGCCCTGCAGGGTTCTGGGTCCCTGGAGACTCCTCAGACCTAGGGTTTAGGCCCTAAAAGGCAGTGCCCACAAACAAGGAAACAGGGCACCCTCCCCAAGCCTGAAACAAAGCTGGAATCCTAGCAATGCCTGTTGTATCGAGGAGTGGGCCCCTACCCTATTTGACTTACAGAATAAAGATGATTTCGCTCTGAATAGCAAAGACATCTCCCTGAGCCTCAAGGTTTTCCAGCATGGGATCATCATTCATCCCAAAATGATCAGGTGTGCCAGGAAACAGCATCCCGTACACCAAGAATAAACAGTCGACATGAACCCACAGGTCACCAGATCAGAGAATCACTGCAATGAACCTGAAAATAGGGTTAATACATGCAAGAAAAGAAACGGGACAAAGGGAGAGTTTCATCAGGGAATTGACGACTATAGAGAAAATACCAGATGGACGTTGGAGAAGTGAAATCTAAAATAACCCAAATCAACAACTGACTAGATGGTTTTAATAGCACATTACAGAGAGCAGACAAGGGGATGTGTGAAGCCTGGGGGAGCAGAAAATGCCCCCCGGGGGGGCGGTGGGCGGGCGAGGAGTAAAGATACAGAGCAGGGTGCCCAGACATGTAGGACAGGGCTGACGTGGGGCTTGGGGGTGGCTGCCATCCCAGAGAAGCAATATTTGAACGATACTGGCCAAGAATTTAAAAAAAAAAGATGAGGGCACCTGGGTGGCTCAGTGGGTTAAAGCCTCTGCCTTCGGCTCAGGTCATGATCTCAGGGTCCTGGGATCGAGGCCCATGGCAGGCTCTCTGCTCAGCAGGGAGCCTGCTTCCTCCTCTTTCTGCCCCCCTCTCTGCCTACTTGTGATCTCTCTCTCTGTCAGATAAATAAATAAAATCTTTAAAAAAGAAAAAAAAAACACTTCCCTTTAAAAAAAAAGATGAAAGACAAAAACCATAGATTCAAGGCACTCTATGAATTTTAATTAGCATAAGTACAAAGAAAATACACCTAGGAGCATTCTAATAAAACTGCTGAGAATCAAAATGTAAAAGCATCTGGGAAAAATTGGTACCTTATCCTCCCGGCGCAATAGAAAGACCTAATGCAGAATTTTCAACAGAACTGATGGGAGCAGGAAGACAATGGAAGGATGTCATTTTTTTTTTTTAAGATTTTATTTATTTATTTGACAGAGAGAGAGAGAGAGATCACAAGTAGGCAGAGAGGCAGGCAGAGAGAGGAGGAAGCAGGCTCCCTGCCGAGCAGAGAGCCCGATGCAGGCTCGATCCCAGGACCCTGAGATCATGACCTGAGCCGAAGGCAGAGGCTTTAACCCACTGAGCCACCCAGGCGCCCAGAAGGATGTCTTGAAAGAGCTGGAAGGCAAGGACCACCGATCTACAGTTCCGTGTGAGGGGTGGGCTCCTGCTGCTGAGCCTTCGCTCCCTGGCCTGTGGTCCAGCCACTCCCTGGCGCCCCACCTGACCCACACTGCGGGGATGTCCCCGGTGCCCTCTTCCCGTCCCCCACCGTGGGGTCTGTGCATCCTGGGCCCGTGATGTCTGCAGCCACGCCCCAGAGGGTGGACGCCCCTCAGACGCAGCCCCCCACAGGGCCCAGCAGGGACGGTGCCCCTCGTCTCCCTGCTCCCCAGGGCTCCCCGCAGGAGGCCTCTCAGCGTCAGTGGGGTCCCTTTCTCTGGAGGCCCGTTGCTCCCACTCTGGGACTCCCGCTGATGGCGAGTCCCACTCCACACCCGGACGGCCTCCCCTCCTCTCTGTAGGTGCTCAGAACTGGTGGCTGGAGAGAAGGGCGCTCCGGGTGCTTCCCGGGCTCCGCGGCTGCTGTCTCGGGCTCGTCCCGGTGCTCTGTCCCCTTAGTCTGTCTGTCCTTGCATGCCTGTCCTTTCCCTCCCGCCCCTGGTCTGAGTGTGTCCCGTCCACACTGGGGGCAGCCAGGGCCTGGCGCAGGCCGTCCGCTCCCAGGAGCCTGCAGCTCTGGAGTCAGAGTGACCGCAGCCGCCCCGCTCGGCTCTCCTGGAGCCCTGACCCCGACAAATGGCGGGGATGACAGATGTTTGTGGTTTTAAGCTGCCAAGCTTTGTGGTCATTGGTCAGGCAGCAGCTGGTAATTAATATATGGCGTGGACGGTGTGCATCCTCGGCAGTCTCAGATGCCTCGGGGGGGGGGTCTTCATGGGATGCACCCATGTGCTGGGGGCCCACAAACACAAGGCTCACCCCTACAACAGCCTCAGCTTCCTAAGCAGGAGATGCCGTACAGAATCCCCTCCGTGCTGTGTCCCATCGGCCATGCAGTGGCAGGCAAGAAGGTCTCCCTGTAAGCGAATCCCAGCCTCGCTGAGGAGGAAGAGCAGGCGGTTGTAGAAGGCTCTGTAGGAGTGATTTGTGTACATTTTACGAACATTCAAAACCACTGCTTACAAAGGGTATGAAATCCACTTGGGGTGGAGATGAGCCAGAGCTGGGGAGTGCTCACCTCCAGGCAGGGAGGGAGGGGCTGGGGTCTGAATTCTTGAGGGGCTGTGTTTCTTGAAGCATCCAATGGAGCTGAGCATGCACGAGGAGAGGTGAGCCCAGCAGGCAGGATGGGAACATGCTAGACTTTGGTACCATTCGGTGATTTTTCCCGACTGTTTTCCTATGTTCTGCCTGTTTTTGGTCATGTGTGAAACATTTTTATGAAGAAAAGGCCGTAGTTTAGGCTTTTCAAAGCAGGTCAGTTTCTCTGGCTCTGGCCTCTTAGGAGGCCTGTTGTTAGGACTCACCCACACAGTCTACAAGCTGCATGGGCTCGTGGCCCGGGTGCCAGGGTGAGGACGGTGGGCCTAGCACTGGCAGGTGCTGGAGAGCTGGAGACACACCCCAAGGCAGGGGCTCAGACGCCAGCCACCGTCCTTCCCCGTCCCTCCCCCAGCGTCCCTCCCAGCACAGAGCCATGGCAAGCTCAGTGTCTGCTCTCTCATTGATTCCATCAGGCTTGGCCTTGTTTTGACTTTTATTGCTGAATGCTACTTGGAATTTAGTTTTAGAACAGTGTGAGGTTGGGGCTCAATCAACCCTCTCTCTACTCTAACTGGAGGCGAATGCCATAGCGCTGAAGGGTCCAGCTTTTCCTTAGTGGCTTGAGGCCCCTAAGCTTTTGCGTGCACTCCCGTTTGTTTGTAGTCTGCTGGTTTATTCTATTTGTCCACTGGTATGTCTCTGTACAAATACCACGTGGTTTTTTTTTTTTTTTTTTTTTAAGATTTTATTTATTTGACAGAGAGAAACACAGCAGCGAGAGAGGGAACACAAGCAGGGGGAGTGAGAGAGGGAGAAGCAGGCTTCCTGCTGAGACTCGATCCAGGGTCTCCGGGACCATGACCTGAGCCGAAGGCAGTCGCTAAACCAACTGAGCCACCCAGGCGCCCCACCACGTGGTTTTAATGCCTGTAATTTGATGTAATATTCCTCTCCTTCAGTATTTTTTCATTTTATTTTAAAACTGTCCTGACCATGCTTGCGAATGACCTCTTCCAGATGACTCCGGGACTCGGCTCTTGAAGTCATTTGAAAATCTCGTTGACGTTTCGATTGGATTTAAACCGACTCTACAGAGAACTCAGGAACGGCTTCCGTATTTGCAACTTGGCTTCCGGGTGGGGAAGGGGCGTTTCCTGATGGAGTTTGAGCGGCGGCTGTGTCCCACAGCGAAACCTGAGTGTTAAAAGATGCGGTCCTGTACATTTCTTTTCTGGCTATTTTCAGGGACGCCGTGGGTGTTAGGATGACCGTGAGTGGGACCTGCAGACATCTGGGGGCGTGCGTGGGTCGGGGGGCGCGGGAACGTCACTATGAAGGGTAACATAGTTGCACACCTGTCAGGAACTGGGGACTTCTGCTGGAACACGACAAGGGCCGGGGGCGCAGGCGGCCGGGCACCGTCAGGCGCAAGCCCTGGAGCCGGGGCGAGCGCCCAGGAGGGCCCGCCAGCTCCGCGGAAGGGGCGGGTGCCCGGGCCCGGCGTCCCCACCCTCCACCAACGCCACCCGGTCAGCCCGGGCTCCGCCAGGGCCCCGCCCAAACCGCCCTGGCCCCGCCCACGATTCTTGGTCCGGTCCCAGACGGCGCTCCCCACGAAAGCCCCGCCCACTCCAAGCCCCGCCCAGAGCTCCGAGCCAGTCCCCCGCGGCCCTCCCCACCCAAGGCCCGCCTATCACCCAAAGCCCCGCCCAGAGCTCCGAGCCAGTCCCCGGCGGCCCTCCCCACCCAAGGCCCGCCTATCACCCAAAGCCCGCCCAGAGCTCCGAGCCAGTCCCCGGCGGCCCTCCCCACCCAAGGCCCGCCTATCACCCAAAGCCCGCCCACAGCCTTAGTTCCTCCCACGGCTCCGGGTCGGGTCTCTGGTGGAGCTCCCCACGAAGCCCCGCCCATTGCCCGGCCCCGCCCACCGCCCCGGCCCCGCCCTCCGCTGGCGCCTGCGCGCGGCCCGTGAGGCCTACTGCTTAGTGGTTCTGAGGTCCGGTGGTGGCGTCGGTGTCCGGAGGTGGCGGGTTCGAGTCCTCGCGGCCGCGCCGCAGCCCCGGTGCCCGTCCCCTGGCGCGCGGGCACGACCGTTGCGGGCGGCGCGGCCGCGGCCTGCGCGGCGAATCTGCCGCTGCGAATCGACGAGCTCGGCGGTGGCGGCGGCGGCCTCGCGAGAGCCGGGCGGACCGGGACCGGGACCGGGGCCGGGGCCGAGGCCGGGGCCGGGGCGGCGGGCGGAGCGGCCCGCGCGGGAGCCGCCGGCATGACGGGCCGCGTGTGCCGCGGCTGCGGCGGCACGGACATCGAGCTGGACACGGCGCGCGGCGACGCGGTGTGCACTGGCTGCGGCTCGGTGCTCGAGGACAACATCATCGTGTCCGAGGTGCAGTTCGTGGAGAACAGCGGCGGCGGCTCGTCGGCCGTGGGCCAGTTCGTGTCGCTGGACGGTGGGTCCGCGCGGGGGGGGGACACGGCGGTGCGGGTCACCGGGGCGGGGGGG
>PITA01022218.1:0-30863 GCA_004023965.1 Spilogale gracilis | reverse complement strand
GATTGATCTGCAGTTGCCTAACTTCCCAGCCTGATCTAATTAGTAAACACCTTCAAAGGGATCAAGCTGACTTTTGAGACAAAGTCTACCCCACGCGGCAAAAGTGGGCAAATAAATATTTAAAGGGCACATCTGTGTAGGTGGAGCAGGGAGGGGCAAACAGATTAGACACAGATATGAGTTAACTCTGGGAGCTGTGTTGTGTAATTGTCCTTGCTTTTGCCCCTTCGCTGGCCAAACCTGTCCCCTTCTCCAGGGCTTCTGGCTCCCTACACACTCAGCTACCCAGGCTCCACAGAGCACCATTGCGAGACCTGAGCATAGCCCTAGTCACTCACTACCGCAATTGTTTGGGATGTTAGTACTGAACGCGACCTGTTGAAGGGCCTAGAACAGAATGGTGCTCTTCAGGAACTGGCTGCTAGAAGCTAGCATGCAAGTGACTGCTTGGTTGTTGGCTGTTTTTAATTTGTTTCTAATCTAGCAATGATTGAATGACATTCTGGCAACACCAGTGGTTATCAGCTATCCCTCTGCTGAAGACCTACCCTGTCTACAGCATTCCCTGACTCTCTGTGCTTTTGCTGTGCTCTGCCACCAATTATCACGTAGCTCCCCCACTCCATGGTGCAGAAACAGCAGCTCACGAGACCTCCCAGGTCACACAGCTTCAAAAGAATCAGAGCTCATGGTGCGAAACTGAACCATGATCACTCCACCTCCACTGCTAACACTCTGGAAGAAATGGTGACAGCAGCATTTTCATTACTGGATTTAAAGCCAGGAGCTATGCTCAGAATCTGCGTTTGGTTCTCTGGAGTGGAACAGAGGGGTAGACCAATACGAGCTTCCCTAGTATGCTTGATGACACCCATCTGAGGGGAGACAGGGCTGATGCTGGGGGGAGAGGAGAAGACCATTCTCAGAACACCAGCCACATGCCAGGCATGTTGTTGAATGGGGCCTATTCATCATCTCACTTAATCTTCCCAGCAAACCTGTAAATGAGATATTATTGCCTCATTTCACAGAAGGAAGCTGAGGCTTAAGTACATGAATTGAACAACATACACTCCAGTGCTGTTCTATTTCATGTTTGTTGTTTATTGGATTGGTTTTGGTTTTTCTGCTGTTCTAGGTATATACTGATCACTCATTCCACAAAAATTATAAAACACTTGAAAGCAAGATCCTTGTCTATTTTCTCCCCAGTGTATTCACAGTGCAGAGCTGAGTGTTGGACCCATATTCATTCATTCATTCATTCATTCATTCATTCATTCATTCATGAATGCATTCACTCATACCTATTTATCAGATATAAGGGATACAACTGTGAGTAAAACTACAAAGATACCTGTTGTCATGAAGCTTACATATTACTTGAGAGAGACAACCCATCAATAAAAAAGCATGCTGATAAAGGAAGAAAGGAAGGAAGGAACAAAGAGGAGAGAGGAAAGAAGATAATCACCAAAACGTTATGAATGTCATGCAGAGAACTGAGATTAGAAGATATGATTGAGAGTGGGAGTGCCCATGAATTGGCCCCTCAGTATTCTCAAAGGAGGTGACCTGAGATCTGACCAACAAGAAGGAGGAAGCTGTAGAAGATCAAGGAAAAGCCATTTCAGCCAGAGGAGCTGCAAAAGCTCTGATATGGGAATGAGCTTTACGGGTTCACAGAACTGAGAAAAGCCAGTATGGTTTGATCAGATCAATGAAGGGAAGTTACACAAGATGATGTCATAGAGATGGCAGGAGTCAGATGACAGAGGGTTTTGTAAGTCAGGATTAGACTAATTCATCAAGTATTCATTCAATGAATAAATGCACAGGCCCTGGAACACTATGGGAATGTAAGTACCAACTGCCTTTTAGGAGTTTACAGTTGTACCAAAAGGATGAAAGAAATCGACATCCATTCATTCAAGAAATATTTACTGAGGCTCTAGCTGTACCAGTGCTGTACCAGGCACTGTAATAGATAGAAGGGGTACCAGGGTGGATGAGCCATGCTCCTTACCTTCAACCAGCTTTCATTTTTAAAGAGAGAGACAAGACCACATTACAGAGCAGTAAATCCCTTCATTTGAGGAAACAGTATATGAGCACATGGAAAACATCAGTGTCAGCCTGGAAAAAGTCAAGGAGAAAGATAAGATAGCTAAGATGAAGAGTCCAGAGTTGGGCTGGTCCCTAGAGGCTGGAAAGGTCAGGTAAACTTCCCATAAAGAAAACCAGCCTCAACCTGGCACTTCAGGAATGAGTGGAACGTAGAGGAAAGGAGGAGGTTCCAGGCTGGATAACAAATGTGCGTAGGTTTGAACCAAAGGTCAACACTTTAGTGGGCATTCAAAGCTCCCACAATGTTTGTCGCTCTTAACCAACTTCTTTTCTACACACACATGCCTATTCATCCATGCTGATCCCCCGCCGTGCCAAAACACAACAGAAATGATCTGCTAACCATTTGCCCAAATTGCTGAGTGTCCCAGTCACTCTGAAATGAAAGTCTGATCCTCATTCTAAGAACACCATCTATAGTTTCCTGATGATTGACTATTCCATGGATAGGGAACTCCTAACTTCTCCATGTATTCTACTCTATATGCCAAAAAGACTCCTCCTTAAACAAGTCTGCTTCTTTGATGCAGCTAGTCTTTGATCTTAATTTTAGTTTCAGAAGTATTTTGGTCAATTGTTACCAGGTATGAGTCAATATTAAAACCCCAGGAGCATATAAAAATAAGCATTAATTCCTCACTCGTGAACATATGGGATGGCTGGAAAAGCTCTGTTGTTTACTGGGGGTTCAGGGGACTACTCTACAAGTCTCTCATTCTCCTCTGGGACCAGTGGGCCAACTGGGACACGCTGTTATTATGGTGATGGCAGAAGTCTAGGAGAAGGAATCTGCCACAGACACTAAGTAACTTCTGCCTACATTTCACTTACGAAAGCAAGTCACATGTCCAAGCCCAAGGTCATAGAGAGTATTCAAGAGAAGGGTAAACTCCTCTCACCATAAGGATGTGGCAAGAATAGATGCAATGGGATAAGTTAAAGCCAATTATTCAATTGACCATAGAAGAATTCATCCTACTTCTCCCACTAATGTCAAATCTCAAAATGTAGAGCTCATGTTCCTATAAACATCCTTACTTTCCAGATTAAGCTTCCTTAACTTCTTCTCCAACAGGTTCTTAAAACCCTTATCCTCGCTGCACCCTGAACACATTCTAGTTTGTTTACATTTCTAGCTAATATTTTTGGAAGATGTGATCATGGCACTGTCTTCCAGTTTGACTTTGCCAGGGCAGGATGGTGTGTGCATCTTGTTAGGATTTGATGCCTCATAAAACACTCCAAAATTTAGCTCCTAATTCTTTGGGTCAGCGAGAGAGTTGTGCTGGTCTGGACTGGGCATGGCTGCACTCATCTGGGCTTGCTCAAGGGTTTGCTCTCATCTGGCAGATCCCTAGAGGTTGTTTGGTCTAGGATGGCCTTGGCTACGATACCTGGGGTCTCTCTCCACATTGTCTACCTTCCTCTAGCAGGCTAATTAGAACCTATTTGCACATCTGTATCAAGAGTTCAAGAATGGAACCTGCATGCCTGAGGAGTAGGTTCAAAATGGCACAACATCATTTCTGCCACGTTCTATTGGCCAAAGCCAATAACAGGGTCAATTCAAAATCAAGGGGAAAAAATCAGGGAAACAGAACTCTAGCCTCCCATGGAAAAAGCTACAAGGTGCTTTGGCTGTGTTTGCAATCTCCCTAATAGAATCTCTATACCCTCTGTCCATGAATGCATTACATGTAGTCAGTAATACCTTGGGTCGTGGCCTCTGCCACATTGTCGACTTGCAGAGTTAGAAGTCCTTTAACAACTTCAGACACTGAGTCATGGACTATTATCCAGCAAATTCATACCGTATTCATATCCATGCTGTTGATCTGAGCCAAAATACAATCCCTCATATTCCATTTCAACTCCACTGTTTCAGCCACCTTTGATCCTTCCATAGCCCTTCTTGAAACAATTATTTGTATATTTTGTAAATGAAGTTGCCAAATTCTGAACATCTTTATGTATTCCCTTGCCGTGTCTAGTGTAAGCAGCCAGTTGTTATCAGGTCAGTTGTGACTACCGTTTAAGGACAACGATGATCACATTGGCCAACACTGCAGGATCTTCCATGGCAGCATAATAATACTGGGCACACAGCTGCCCCCAGCTTAACATATGAAGAGTGAATCAATACTCAATACAACACAAATCCAATGATGTAGGTCAGTGGCTCTTCAACTCTTTTTTTCAGTACAGACTTCTTTTAAAACGATGAAATATAAAAACCCAACATAAGAATCAAATAAACATGGGACTGCTTTGGCCAGAAGAGGGGATGTTCCTGGAGCCCTTTGTACCCAATTTCTCCCCTCCCAATATCCCCTAAGATAATCTGAGGCCTCACTGGATGTCATGGAACAAAATTTGAGAATCACTGAATGAAACCAGTGCTCTTCAAACTTGAACAAATACGGCCCTCAATAAGAAATGCATTTTACATAGTGGCCCAGAACACACACGCACGAGCGCGCGCGTGAAACTGAAACGATTTTCTCCCTGAATGCAATATAGTTTGCATTTTTTATTCGACTCACTTCACTTTTGGAATATGGATCATGATCTAGGAAGTTGTTTTTACGACCCACTAAACAGGTCATGCCCCATAGTCAGAAACCACTGGATGAGATGACCTCTGAAGCCTGAAGAAGTCTTTCAGTCTATTGGCCTATTGTTCAATAGCTTCTGTACCCTCAGTGTTCACTGTTTGTTTTCAGGGACAAGGAGAAACTGGTAATGGACACCACCAAAAAGAACAGAAGTGAAGTTACAGATAAGCCATAATAATGTTCCCAAGTGTAATGGAGACCAAGTGCCCTCATGGACACTAATAAAATTAGTAGATTAGCTCATGAGAAGTTTACTCTGGAGCCAGACTAGCTAAATTAATTTCCAAGTTGTGCCAATTGTAGACTGGATTACTTGGGCTTATTACTTATTCTATTACACCTCAATAATGATTTTTTCTGATATGTAGGTCTAATAATTAGTATCTACCCTGTAGGGTTGTTAATGGCACTAAACAGGATCATGTTTAATGGACTTCATGGAGCCAGGAACATTGTAAGTGCCCAGAATGCCCTAATATTAATAAGGGTGTAGATGGAGTAGGTGGCTTTTTTCCCCCCAAAAGAAGTGGGTTCAATGATCAAGACAAATGATGAATTGGTCTCTCCTCCAGTCCCCCTCCCATTCTAATAGTCAGAGGGATCTGAATTCAAATTCTTGTTCTCTCACTTAACAGCTGGGGTCCTAAGAGTGATCTTGGATGACTCACACTTTCCGAGTCTCAAGGTCCTCCACTGCAAAATGAGAATAACAAAACCTCTCTAAGAGAGTGCTCTGAGGATAGTTGAAATAATGAATGTAAGACACCTGGCCCAGGGCCTGCTCTGTATTAAGTCCCCCCGCAAAGAAAGAGACAAAGAAAGAGCCAGAGTCAGATATGGAGAGGGGAACAATTTCATACTATCTGTCCAAAAAGAGAAAAAATGTTTTGAAAAACAACTGTTTGTATTTGAAAGTAACTGAAGAGCATTCAAGTTGTGTAAGAAGCAGCCAACCACAGCAAATCCCATTGGTTATCTTAGCGGTGATTTAGTGCTCTTAAATGCAGAGCCCTACTAAGAAGTTCCAACAACATGAAGTCATTAAAAGCACCATTTGTGTGTGTGTGTGTGTGTGTGTGTGTGTGTGTGTGTACACATGCATGCACACATGTGTGAGTCTTGCATCTGTTTGACTCACAAACACCATTGTCTTATGGGTGTCATGAAATGTGTTGGGGTTCAGTGATAATTCAGGCACGTGCCTCCCACCAGAGAACTTATAATCAATCAATACCTCAAACTTGCTCCCTTTTTTTTTCTTTTTGAGCACTTACTATGTAGCAAGGGCTTTACACTGTGTCAGTTGTTTCAGACACATCATTTTGCCTAATTCCCAGAGCAACCTGATCAAATAGGCTTTGTTATTCTCGTTTCACAGTTGAAAATGCTAAGGCCACATAACTGGTAAGGGACACAGAAAGAATATGAACCCAGATCTCCTTGCGTATTAAAGCCGTACTACTGTGCATCTTCCCATTGATTAATAGATATAGGTATAAAGAGTACCAGATAGAATATAGATTACCAACTGGACGGCACCTCTGTGCCATCATAGATACTACTTAGATTGGGTAGTGGTTAAGAACACAGGCCTGGCCTCAAAATTCTTGTTCTTGATTGAATAACTCTCAAGTTCAAGAGAGAGAGAATAGATGCATACATGATAGAATATACATTTTCCGTAAATGTACATGCTCGCGCGCGCGCGCGCACACACACACACACACACACACACACACAGTGCTGAAAGGTACCTTAAAGAACATTCCAGTCAGACTCCTTACTTTGCAGATGAGAAAGCTAACATGGGGTGGACGTGAGCCCACTGGGGGTTTCATGACCCTGGTTCCATGAGGAAGGAGAGACAGTCACCCTTACAGCCAGGGACATCAGACACCCCAGCCCTGGGATCTTTCCAACACCCTACCCCAGTCCACCTCTCCCGTTAAATGTACCCAAGTTTTCAAATGGTTACTCCCCAAATCGAAGGAAGTAACTGTCTCAGATAAGGCAGATTATTGCAGAAGAAGAACGTCTACCTCATCCTGAGATTTTCCCCTATCTGTGCAATTGTAGAGGTCACAAGAAGGGCAGGGGAATGCTAGCATGACGTGACTCCTGGATCTTCATTCCCAAGAATGCAGGAAGGTTTAAATAAATCAGACTGCAGGCAAGAATTCAGACAGGCTCCCCCACATGTTCGGTGCTTTTTTGTCCCTGGTGGATACCATCAGCTGTCCTGTTGCTAAGAGACCACAGTGGGTGGGAAAGGCCAATAGTCATATTTTTCAAACTTATCTGCAAAACCGGTTGTGCCTCTGCTCCCTCCAGGGGTTCAGCTTTCTCAAGAACAGGATATTACAACCAGGCAGATAGAGAGAGTGAGAGTACATTTTTTCGAGAAATGAACTGAGCTTTTCCTGGACATTCAGTGTCACCAGCAGAGCCCTGGGCGCTGCCAATTATGGGTCTGAGGCAATGTTTGGGAAAGAGCCTCAGAGTACACATGACTCAACAAAATATTCTGATTTGCATTCCTATCTGTTGGGAAGTTGCACTTATCAGCACCAACAAGTGCCGAGGGTCGGCAGGAGTGCTGGGCTGAGTTGGTCATTGGAAAATTAAAAAGGAATAAAAAAACAAGCAGGGGTTGTGGGGAGGTGAGTATTTGAATCACTCCGGGACTTTCCTTTTCGGTTGCATTCCAATCGGACAGACCTAAACCTGGCAGAGTCATTCCATTGCTCAATGTCAAAAACATTTGCCTGGAATGCAGGACATGTGAACTTGGACACCCCCTGCAGTTTTCCCTGTGTGGCCCTGCCTGCTGCATTCACTATAAACACACTCGTCATGAGAGCAGAAGCAGAGCCCAGGCCGGGGTGAGCAGGAAGGTGGCACAGTTTCACATAAAGAAAAACAGGGCTGCAAAGGGTGAGCTCTGGACAGCATTCTTCCCTCAAGGTCTTTTTACTGGCTCACAATACACTCTGATGAGCCAAGCAGAGATGGAAAATGAGCCCTTGGGAACAGGCTGGTGGATTTTTTTGCCTGTAGAAGAAAGCAAGAATGTAAAGTAACTTCCTCCTTTTCTGGGTTCCTACTTGGCAGTTGAAGGCAGAAAAAAAAAACCCAAACCTGTTCTAATCATATATTTCCAAAGAACTCTAAGAGAGATAAACACGGACTTCTATTCTCTATCCTGCCAGTTGCCCAGGGACTCCTCCCACTTTGATGTAGTCAAGGTAGCAGTCATTGTCACTCTAGTATAAATGAAGCTGTAACTCAGCAAATCAGAAAGCCCACTTCTACCTCGCATCATGTTCCAGAACACAGTGCCCCGGCCAGCAAAAAACTAATGATCGGCAGAGCATTCTGGGTAACCATATACAAATCACATTACCCTCTTTCCACCTCCAAATTTAGGATAAAAAAAGGAAGACATCACTGGTGATGTGCCTTCCACCATGGAGACTAATGGAGCTGAGTACAGGATGCTGTGTGTGAGGATCAGGGATACACAGTTTCTAGAAAATAAAAACACTTAAGCTAAATCAAATGTTTACTGTAAACTAAAAACTTGATGCCTTCATCCCACTTAATTTCCATAAAAAACAGTGAAGTGTCTGTAATCCCTTTTCAGATGTACTGCTCTATAGGATATACTACAGGGCTTGAAAGTCCCTACTGTGCCAAAGGGGAAAACTTGCTGCTCAAGTGATGATTACTCAGGCCAGCCAGCACAGATGATGCAATCTTTCACATAGGACAGCAATTAGCTGAAATAATCCCAAACCACTATTGCCCTTAATTCCTGATCGCCCATCTGGGTTTGCAGTGCTGCCCACCAAACAGACAGTTGAAGTGGCAAGTGAAAGGGCTATTCAAAGAAGAGTCTAGAATGAGGTTAAGGGTGCCTTTTTGGAAGACTCACAGGTGCGTAAGAGACCACTCAGCCAAGGTGAGTGAGACCAAAGGCAGGGTGCTCAGAATTGAGCTTATTCCCCTTTAATCTCTGGAGCTCGGCAGAGGCCAGTGGCAGTAGGAGGGTCTGGGGGCAAGAACACTGATATCAGGGCAAATCCCATTATTGCTTTGATGTGGACTGACTGTGTAACACAGACATTTTATTTATGGAGGCATCAGAATGTAGTAGTCTGGACATAAGCCATGTTGCTCCTTTCCAATGGTCTAATAAAATTATTGTCTCCCTCATGGCACAAAAGGACTGAGCCAAGTGATAGGATTCAGAGCCATGATTATGACTTCATACATGATCTATCAATGGTTTGATCATATTGACATATTGTCAATAGATAAAACAACGAGTCACATTCATGTCTGGATTTGTATTTGGAGAATGTAGTAAAAGACTGGGTCAAATTCTCACTCTCATTGTTCAGAACATAAAGAATAATGCCATCCTCACAGTAGATGCCCCTCAAATAGAAAGATGCTTTGTCATGGGTTGAGGAGAGTAATGATCACTTTCAAGTTAAACTTTAACACTGTTTCCTGGGTCTTTAGGAAAAATCACCAAAATTGTCAGTATTCTTTCCTGACGTGCAGTGTAGTACAAAGCAAGTAGTAGCTGTTGAATAAATCTTTGTTGAGTAAATCAGTGGCTCAAGGGAATTCAACTTAGATAGAGTGCGAGGAAATCCTTCTCTAATGCTATTTGGGATTTCATCCATGGAGGGCAACTTGTGCCAGTCTGGGGCATGACTTTCAACCCCCACAAATTTGTCTCCCCTTGTCCTACATCACCTATGTTAGTCAATACTGTTTCCCCTCCATGAAATGCCTTTCTACCACATTTGTCTGACAAGCTCCTCATTTGAAACTCTTCCCAAATACCTACTCTGCTGAAAAGCTGTCCCTACTGTAGCTCTACAGACAGCTAGTCACCTTTTCCTTTGTGTCCAGCCTAGCAAATAACATCACCTGAAAACATTTTGATTAATGAGCAAATGAACAAGTGCCTGGTCAGTAGAATACAAACACTGGGAGTAAATCAGTGAATAGCAATGAGATGTCTACTAAGCGTAAGGCACGATACTCCTAGCTTTAGTTAGAATCACTGCACAAGAAGAAGTCAAACTCTCTCTCTTCACAGATGACATGATACTTTATATGGAAACCCAAAAGACTCTACCCCCAAATTACTAGAACTCATACAGCAATTCAGTAATATGGCAGAATACAAAACCAATGCACAGAAATCAGTTGCATTCTTATACACTAACAATGAAAATATAGCAAGGGAAATCAGATAACTGATTCCATTTACTATAGAAACAAAAACCATAAGATACCTTGAAATAAACCTAACCAAAGAAGTCAAAGATCTGTACTCAAGGAACTACAGAACACTCATGAAAGAAATTGAAGAAGACACAAAAAGATAGGAAAGCATTCCATGCTCATGGATCAGAAGAGCAAGCATTGTCAAAATGTCTATACTGCCCAGAGCAATCTACACTTTCAATGTCATCCTGATCAAAATTCCACCAACATTTTTCAAAGTTCTAGAACAAACAATCCAAAAATTTATATGGAACTAGAAAAGACCCCAAACTGCTAAGGAAATGTTGAAAAAGAAAAAAAAACCTGGGGGCATCACGTTACCTGATTTCAAGCTTTATTACAAAACTGTGATCCCCAAGACAGCATGGTACTGGCACAAAAATAGACACACAGACCAATGGAACAGAGCAGAGAGTCTAGATGTGGACCCTCAACTGTATGGTCAAATATTCTTCAACAAAGCAGGAAAAAATATCCAGTGGAAAACAGACAGTCTCTTCAATAAATGGTGCTGGGAAAATTGGACAGCTACGTATAGAAGAATGAAACTCGACCATTCTCTTACACCACACACAAAGATAAACTCAAAATGGATGAAAGACCTCAATGTGAGATAGGAGTCTATCAAAATCCTAGAGGAGAACATAGGCAGTAAACTCTTTGACGTCAGCCACAGCAACTTCTTTCAAGACATGTCTCCAAAGGTAAAGGAAACAAAAGCAAAAATGAACTTTTGGGACTTCATCAAAATAAAAAGCTTCTGCACAGCAAAGGAAACAGTCAACAAAACAAAGAGGCAACCCACAGAATAGGAGAAGATATTCGCAATGACACTAGAGACAAAGGGCTGATATCCAAAATCTATAAAGAACTCCTCAAACTCAACAACCAAAAAAAGAAAGATGATCACATCAAAAAATGGGCAGGAGATATGAATAGACACTTCTCCATGGAAGACATACAAATGGCTAACAGATTCATGAAAAAATGTTCATCATCATTAGCATTCAGGGAAATTCAAATCAAAACCATATTGAGATACCACCTTACACCAGTCAGAATGGCCCAAATTAACAGGACAGGAAATAACAAGTGTTGGAGAGGCTGTGGAGAAAGGGGAGCCCTCTTATACTGTTGGTGGGAATGCAAGTTGGTGCAGCCGCTTTGGAAAACAGTCGAAGATTCCCTTAAAAATTAAAAATAGAGCTACCCTATGACCCTGCAATTGCATTACTGTGTATTTACCCCAAAGATATAGATGTAGTGAAAAGAAGGGCCATAAGTACTCTAATGTTCATTGCAACAATGGCCACAACTGCCAAACTGTGGAAAGAGCCAAGGTGCCCTTCAGCAGACAAATGGGTAAAGAAGATATGGTCCATATATACAATGGAATATTACACCTCCGTCAGAAAGGATGAATATCCAACTTTTATAGCAACATGGACCGGATTAGAGGAGATTATGCTGAGTGAAGTAAGCCAAGCAGAGAAAGTCAAGTATCATATGGTTTCACTTACTTGTGGAGCACAAGAAGTAACATGGAGGACAGTGGGAGAAAGAAAGGAAATGTGAACTGGGGTAAATCAGAGGGGGAGATGAAACATGAGAGACTTCGGACTCTGAGGAACAAACTGAGGGTTTTAGAAGGGAGGATGTGGGGGGATGAGTGAGCCTGGTAGTGAGTATTGAGGATACGAATTGCATGGAGCACTGGGTGTGGGGCACAAAAAATGAATCTTGGAATACTGAAAAAAATAAATAATTATAAAAAGAATCACATTGTACAATTCATGGCCTGTGACAGGAGAGTGAACCTATAAAGTGAAAGAACCTATAAAGTGAAAACCCATGTAGCTTTTGTGGTACTGAAACATTCCCAAGAGTGTTTGGATTGACCCCAACCAAGAACATTCTATAAAACTGAGGAGTCAAAAGGAGAAAGGATGCCAACATCACCCCTTAAATTTCAAAGTGTGGGATCCAACACCATCGATGCAGGACTTCTACCCACTCTCAAAAGAGAAAAGAAAGCAGAAGCAACTGCCTTCCTCCTCTAGGGCTGTCATATGTTTTAAAATAATGTTGATCATTTTCACAAGTACTTTGACTCATGCAATTTGTCATCCAGACACTTATATCCGCCTGGGTCTGTCCCATTTCCTCTTGGAAGAGGAAGGATCATTTGAGCCAAAGGGACCAAGTCTGTTGGGAGATAGATTGTCCCCCAAAGCAGCAGCCCAAGGACTACAGTGAAGCTTTGGCCATGTGGAAATCTCGAAGTGTCAAGTCCAAACATCTAGGTTCCTCAGTATTCTCCCTGGGCAGAAAAGCTATGGAGAAATGACAAACAGGCATCCTTCTGCTCTCTTTTGCCAACATCTTATTTCCCTCCTGAAAGCTTCATGAACATTCAAGTCACAAACATTTGCAGCATTGGCAAGGAAGTCTGTGTCTGAGTATGTTATAAATCCCTAATAAAATGTCTAGGAAGGTGCACACAGAGAACACTTTTAACCGTGGTTATCTCTGGAGATGTGAATGGAATTGCAGGGCAATTAAAAGGAATTTTTACTATTTTCTCCATATGCTTCTGATATATTTCATTTTTTTCACCAAAACACATATTGATTATAAAATTTTAAAAATGAAATAAATTTGTCAAAATGAGGATAAAGAATCAGTTGGTGCCAGTTTGGCCTCAAGAGTTCTCTTTCTCCCCAACAGTACTAAAAATCAGTGCTATGTGATTTCCTCACTCTAATCATGGAACCTCTAGGTACTCAGATTCTCCCATCCTCCAATATTTAACAATGAGTCATGGAAGGCTCCCAGGGAAGAGAAGATGCCAACTAAAACTGGTCCCAGAACTGGCTAAGCCTTTCACTCGCATGATCTCATTTTGATACTTTTAAACTTCTACACACACACAAAAGTACCCCTGGGTACATTCTGAGGATGAGAAAATGAAGTTCAGAGAGGTTAGTCACATGCTCAGGGTCACAGTGCCGGTATGTGACAAAGCAGGAATCAGAACTCAAATCTGGCAGGGACCCAAGCTCCTGCTTTTAAAGGTGTGCTCCACACTCTATTCCAATGACCACTGTCTCCTAGGAGCACTGACAATGACATCCTCATTAGACCAGTCCCGGCCTCTCCGATTACCCACTTTCACATCAGGAGAAGCAGCTCTTTCCAGATGAGTTGAAAAGGAAAATGCAAAGCTCATGCATTTTACTCCCCCTGGGCTCAACAGTGTGTGGTAGGTGTGATCAGCAACTTCTCTCTACCAAATTACAAGGCTTATTCTTAGACTTCCTCATAGTTAATGGTATGATTTGAATGCTCAGGCTTCTCATCCACCTGTCAGCTCCATAATAAGTTCACTCAAGTCCAAAAACAAAAAAGAAAGAGAGCAATAAAGCACAAGAAAAGGAGAGAAGAGACATGACCAGTATGAAAATGTCTGGGGATTTTAGTCAAAGTGGGTCCAGAATGAGTCAGCAGGGAGATGTGGATGACAGGAGGACAGATTCAAACTTCAGTACCCTTGAAAGGGTCAAGGTGCTGAGAATGGGGAAAGTCATTGTCTCCTTTTATATAGGAATAAGGCCAGTTTCTTAGCCTCCCTGGGCATCAGCTTCCTCATCTGTAGAGCGGAGATCATCATAGAGAATAAGCACATCAATTGTTTAGCTAAGTACCTAGCACACAGTCAATAAATATTCCAAAATCAAAACCAGTCTCATCATTTCCTCAACAATATAAAAGGGGGTGCTGTTTGTTATTTTACAAATTATGAAACTAAGGTGACAAAGCTCTCAAGTGGCAGAAAATAGACTAACACCAGGTCTGCCTGAATCTGAAGGCCATTTTCATAACCACTAAGCTATACTTCCTCCCTCAATAGAAAATTTAGAACAAGAAGAAAAATCCCCCATAACCTCATGACCCAGAGATAAGCACTTTTACCCTCTTAAATACTTTCAGATTTTCTTTCATACAGAGATGAATACTAATGTTCAAAATTGGGGTTCATGCTTTACACCCTACATTTACATATTTGTCAAGACACCGTAACCTTCCGAGATCAATACGTGCTTGTCCATCTAGCTGTTCTAGATGGCTACTTAGTAGTTATTCATTTGGACTATAGACATGCCGTACTCTTGCCACTTAATCCCCTATCGTTGAATATGTAAGTGATTACATTAAAACGTCTTTAATATGTTTTATTATTTTTTAAAGATTTATTTATTTTAGAGAGACAGAGAGAGTACAAGCAGGGGAAGGGGCAGAGGAGGAAGGAGAGAGAATCTCAAGAAGACTTCCTCAGGAGCGCGCAGTGAGACACAGGGCTTGATCCTGGGACCCTGAGCCAAAATGAAGAGTCCAATGCTTCACTGACTGAGCCACTGGGCACCCCTAGTTTGTTCTATTATTGAGGTATAGTTGACATGCAAGATTATAGTAGCTGAAAGTGTGCATCATAGTGATTGGATAATTCCATACAGCATGCAGTGCTCATCATGGTAAGTATAGTCACCATCTGCTGCCATACAATGTCGTTACAATATTTTGTCCCTATTTCCTAAGCAGACTGTCTGCTGAAGGACAGACCCAGCTGTCGAAGGACCTATTAATTAGCCTACCTCAAGAAATGGTGAGCTTCCCACCATGTAGGAAGCTCAATGTGGGGACCTACTGAAAATCAGGTGCTTTATAAGCATTACCTTGTTTGTTCCACAGAATACTCTCATAAGATTTTTCTGATACCAAATCCTTTATATCCAGGTGATGAAAAGCATGAGTTTTAAAGGAAACCAGACTTGGGCTCACTTGCTGGCTGGGTTACCCTGGACTAATAAGTCAACCGCTCTGAACCACAAGCTTCTCATCTATTGCAGCAGGATAATAACTGCATTCACTCCTGAGAATGCTCGTGAACACTGAAGCCACCGACAGATGTAAAAAGCTCAGCACGATGCCCAGCACAGACGAAGCTCAGTCAATGTGGAACATCAGCTAGAAGAAAAACAGCAAATTTTTCAGACTTCTTTTGGTAATAGATTAGTTCTCTAAAAAAAAGCCTGCCTGGAATTATCCATGAGGACCTCTGAGCACCCCAGCACCCAGAGACAAAGTCTGGAACAAGAATTCACACATTAGATTTATCCACTCATCCCTCACTGGACCCTTGACCAGCTGGCATAGCTAGCAAGACTGAGCAAGATAGTGGTGATGCCCACTTAATGGAGCTTCCAGGTTCTGAAAGGAGACAGACTAATACATGATGAAAATTCCAGGTGGAAAGTCCACTCTAGAGGAGAAAAGCAAGACAGGATAGGAGCATGCTGCAGGGAGTCAGGGCAAACTTCATAAACGGTGCCCTCTACACTGAGCCCTACAGAAAGAGGAGGCAGTAACCTAGAACAAGATCCTGGGGGAGCAGAACTACTTGAAGGGTAACCAGGAGTGGGTGAGAGGTCATGGCGTGGACGGGAAGCTCAGTGAGAACCCCTATAAGAACAATTGGGCTTTACCTTGAGTCCAGTGTGAGCTCATGTGCAGGGTCTAAGCCAAGGAGTAATATGAAGAGCCTGGCACTCAGAGAGCTCATTGGACACACGAATGGATTAGGGGACCAAGCCTGGAGCCAGGGGCTTCTGGGAGAGAAGAGAACAGCAGCAGGACAGGAGAGTAGCTGCAGTGGGAAACCTCAGGAGCCACACCTGCCAAGTACACCCACATTGAAAGCAAATCCAGGGCACCCAGATGAACAGGATTTTTCTTTCTGGATTCTGTAGGGAGCTTGACATGGTAGTTCCTGCTAGGATATAAAAAAGCCAAGCCAAGAAAGATTTTGGTGTCAGAATCCTTTATATTTCTTTGGTTCCATATGTTCAAATCATAGCAATTCAGAAGAGTCTCTTGGTAAGAAAAGGAGGATTGTTCTAGTTTCTGGCTCCAAAGTTATCCCTCCACAGGCTTCAGCCTCAAGCCAATGCAGTGGATGGATGGAGAGGCAGAGAGAGCTGGGAGGATCAGGGAAACCAGTTCTTAATAATAATGGGTCGGCTCCGCATAATAACAGCTTCTGGTTTACAGAGCACTTTCACAGACATTATCTCATTTGATTCTCACAGTGAATGGGGAGTGGAGGGAGGAGGGACACGAGGCAATTAGCATCAGCCCCACCCTTTCAAATATGAACGCTTGTGGCTCAGAGAAGTTAAGTGATTTGCCCAAGATTACAAAACCCATAAGTGGTTTTATGACTCTCACTTCAGTGCCTCAGCTCCCTCCCTTACAGCTAATTTTTGGGAGTGAGAGTGGTTCTTTCTGGAGAAAGATGGCATATGTATACCATTAACTCCCACCAACAGGGATGTCAAGGCTAAGAGGATCAGCGGGCATTGATGGGGCCCTAAAGAAGCCAGTTTTGAATGCTGTGGGCAGGGGATACTGGTAAAAGGAAAACGTACTCTGAGTATATGCTCAGGCTGGGAGTGAGCTGGATGTGCTCGAGGCAGGAAAATGCTAGTACATGTCTGTGCCCAAGGAAACTGCTGGAATGAGGACCGCGGGAAAGAACAGAAGGGTAGAAACTCCACACTAGAGGCCAGGGCTGCTGGATGGCTGAGTCCTTCAGCAAAGTCTGAAAGTCCATCTAGATATCAGGAAACAAGAGAAAATTCCACAAACACCCCCATTGACTCTGAGTAGGGGCATTTACTTACCATCCTTGCTCTGATGCCTGTTCATGTCACCACAGAGTTGATATGAAGAAAGACCTGAACTCTGTGTGGGGACAGACAACCCAGTGAAATCCATAAAGCAGAAACCAGTTCTTGTGGCCTAGTGGTATGGGGTCTGGCAGCTGACCAGGAGGCTGTGAATGGTTCCTATTTCCAGGGTAGTTGAGCTGGGTCCCTCCCACCCCAGAGAACCACAGAAGGGAATTTTGCAAGGATGATCTATGACTGCCAACTAAGAAGGAAAGAGGGAAACGTTTCCCAGGATCCTTCTGGAGACCCACATCAAAACGGCTCTGTCAGCTCCATCCTAAAGTGGGGAGAATCAGGGCATCTGAGCCTCAAACCACAGGCAGTTTTGGCACTTCCTGCATACCCACTGTACCCCAAATCCTATGCAAAACTTGACCCCATTCAATCCTCACAACACCCCTGCATTATGTTGAGGAATCTGAAGCTCAGAGTGGAGAGCACTCTGTCCAAAGTCACATCAGAAGTGGACTGCAGAGCAGATTTGCCTGGAGGTCTGGAAGCTCAGAACTCATGTTCTTTTGTCACTCCTCCACAAAGCCTTGTGAGTTTGAGTGCTTGAAATAGCATGGCAGGGATATGAGAGGAAGGGGTCATAGAGTGGGGTGGAAATTGTGTCTTAAGCTACCACCCTGACTCACTCCCTTAATAAGCATCTAATGACAGCTGAAGTGTCTGCCTTGGGGGGACTGGGGGTTTCTAGAATGGTACTTTGGAGAAAAATCCAGACTGGCAGTGACTGATGCATGAATCAGCATGGCAACTTCCAGGCCAAAGAGGAAGGCTTAATGAGTAGCAGCCCCAAATGCAAGAGGAACAATTCAGTGTTATCTGACAAATCTGGGACCCAAAGGAACAATGCTTCCATCTTCAGCCTTTTTGTAAACTGCTCCCTAAAATGCCAACTACTGCAGCCCTGCCTCTTCAAGGTCACCAATATAAGGAACCCCACCTGGCCTCAGGTCTTTGCTCTTGAAACTGTCTCCATTAGGAATGCCCTTGCTCTCTTTGACTAACTTTGACTGCTTGAGTACAACTTCCTCTCCTTCCATGAGATCAGTCTGACCTAGTCTCTTCACTCATGAATTCATTGAATTATCCATTAGACAACATTTATTAAGCACCACAATTCCTAAGCACTGTGGAAGATACTGCGTTGAATTGACAAAAGACTCCCTGCCCTCATTGCCTAGTTGGAAAAGGGAAAATATGGAAATAGAGTATAATAGTAATAACAATAAGAGCTTTGGGAATGCTTCAATGTTATAGAAATGTTCAACTTTTCTGGGCTACTAAGTAGTTGAGGAGGCTTCCAGAGGAGGCAGCATCCTGGATGTGTTTTGAATGATAGGTGAGATGAATGAAAATCAGTGTACTAGGAGTCAAGAGACCTAGGTTCCAGTCCATATTCTGCTTCTGTGCTGACCTCAAATGAAACATCTCTCCTCTTTGGAGCTCTTGAGGGGAGGAGACTGGCACAGCGGCCAACGTCTCTCTTGCCTGAGCTCTGCTCTCCATATTCACTGACTGCCTAATCATTGCTCATCCTGCATCCTATGTCTCCAAGTCTTTATTTCCTTATATATAAAATGGAAATGTTAAAAAACAAACTTTGGGATCCTCAAAGATTCAACAGGAGAATGTATAGGAAAGTGCTTTTGAAATGCTAATATGCGGAGCTCTGAGAAAGGATATGTCATTTCTCCACTGGATCATGCTTCCCTCTGCCTTCTTCTGGGGATCTAGCACAAGGATGGACATACCATAAGAGCATCATAATACATGCTGAATTGAGCTTTATTTTATGCATACTCACACACATGCTCATCCTCCCTATATCTCAGAATATTCTCCTCCTTCATCCGCATCAAAGCACTGAATTCCTCTGTCCAAACCCTGCCCAAAAAAGTGCCCACTCCCACAAGAAATTAATTCATCTCTTCCTTCTCTCTTTCTTATCATGATTCAGCTACCTATCTGCCATGTGTGAACACAATATCTGGGTCCTGCCTTCTAAGTGTTCCCTGTGGCACCTCCCATTCTTGTTGGAGTATGTAGTTGGTGAAGCTGCCATGGTAACCATGACCACTTACTGAATGCCTTCTCCATGGCCCAGCTCTGTGACTTCTCCCACTGATCCTCACAACATTTCTGTGTGATGGGAATTATGATTCCCACTGTTCTAGTAGTTGTCATGAAATATATTCCTATTTTGTGCCAGGCACCGAACCTAGTGTCTTACAAGTCTAAACTCATCAAACTGCATATTTAAATATATGAAGTTCATTATATGACAGCGGCACATAGATAAAGCTGGTTGTTGGGGTTTGTTGGTTTGTTTTTTAAGAAAACCCTGGAATTGAGGGTGTAGAGATGAACGTGTCAATGGTATAGGAAGCTTCTCTGTCTTGTATAAAGTGGGCTCTGAGAGGACACATTTGTCCTGTAAGAGTGATCCCAGAAAAAAAGTCACATTTGGGCATCTGTTGGGACCTCCCCAGAAGTAGCCAATGTAGAAGAAAAGAAGATTGGTTAAGAACAAGAAGGAAAAAAGGAAGGAATGAAGGAAGGAAGAAAGAAGGAAAGAAAAATAAAGGAGAAAGGAAGGAAAGGAACTGATTTTTTTTAAGATTTTATTTATTTTAGAAAGAGAGAGTGTGTGAGCAAGGGTAGGAACAGCAAGAGAGAGAAGATTTCAAGCAGAATCCTTGCTGAGTGGGGAACCCAACACAGGATCTTCATCTCATGACCTGAGCTGAGATCAAGAGTCAGATACTTAACTGACTGAGCCACCCAGACTCCCCAGACCTGATTTCTAACTCAGGTCTTTGCATGGAAATGCCCCTTGCATTGACTTGGCGGGAGCTAAGCTCTCATTTCAGGAGGCAGCAGGGCATAATAAAATGGCAAGAGTTTGCAACCCAGACACACCTGGATTGATTTCCCCACCTTGTCATTGAAGAATGCACAAAGCTGTAGTGTACAATGATGCATTTTCACACCCCAAATCCCCTCTCCCAAGTGACCTATATCTGGATCAAGTATCAGAGCAATGTCAGAACCCCAGAAGCATCCCCATGCCCCCTTCCAATCACTATGCCACCAAACAAACCTTGATTTGACTTCTACTTTCTTCACTTATTAGTTGTATGACTTTCAGCACATTTTCTCACCTATAAAGTAGAGCCAGTGATGCTAATTTAATGAGTTTTATTTCCTAAAGAAGAAAATAAAATAACATGTTTAAAACACCTAGCACAAGGCCTAACATGTCAGAGATGTTTCATACCTGGGAGTTCCCTTCCCAAGAAGAAGTTTGGAAGGGCCAGAGACCAAGGAGCACAGAATGGAGGATGCAACACCGACATATTAATCTTCCTGGGTCTCTTGTCTCCTGTCTTGTAAAGGGAATGACCCGTAAATGCTGGATTCAACATCACACCCCTCCAGGGCACCTTGCCTAGGATATGAATAAGACATATATTTTGCTGCCTAAGAGCCCAGAATCCAGAACTGCCCAGTTCTAATCAGATGTGAGTGGGAACCCTAGCCTCTGTGCAATGGTATAAATATCTATGAATGCACAATTGGGGAGACCGAAGCTACCTTCATTGGACGGCTCATCATGAGCACCAGAAGGCATTTAAAATGGAAATGTCCCAGCTATGTATAGAAGAATGAAACTCGACCATTCTCTAAGACCATACACAAAGATAAACTCAAAATGGATGAAAGACTTCAATGTGTGGCAGAAATCTATCAAAATCCTAAAGGAGAATATAGGCAGTAACCTCATCAACATTGGCAGCAGCAAATTCTTTCAAGACATGTCTCCAAAGACAAAGGAAACAAAAGCGAAAATGAACTTTGGGGACTTCATCAAAATAAAAAGCTTCTGCTCGGCAAAGAAAACAATCAACAAAATAAAAAGGCAACCCACAGAATGGGAGAGGATATTTGCAAATGACACTACAGACAAAGGGTGGATATCCAAGATCTATAAAGAACTCAAACTCAACAACCAAAAAAAAGATAATCACATCAAAAAATGGGCAGAAGACATGAATAGGCACTTCTCCATGGAAGACATACAAATGGCTAACAGACACATGAAAAAATGTACAACATCATTAGCCATCAGGGACATTCAAATCAAAACCATATTGAGATCCCATCTTATACCAGTTCAAATGGCCAAAATTAACAGGACAGGAAACAGCGAGTGTTGGAGAGGCTGTGGAGAAAGGAGAACTCTTTTACACTGTTGATGGGAATGCAAATTGGTGCAGCCACTCTGGAAAACAATGTGGAGATTCCTTAAAAAATTAAAAATAGAGCTACTCTATGACCCTGCAATTGTACTACTGGGTATTTACCCTAAAGATACAGATGTAGTGAAAAGAAGGGTCATATGCACCCCAATGTTCATAGCAGCAATGGCCACAATCGCCAAACTGTGGAAAGAGCCAAGGTGCCCTTCAGCAGATGAATGAATAAGAAGATATGGTCCATATATACAATGGAATATTACACCTCCATAAGAAACGATGAATACCCAACTTTTGTAGCAACATGGACTGGATTGGAGGAGATTATGCTGAGTGAAATAAGCCAAGCAGAGAAAGTCAAGTATCATATAGTTTCACTTACTTGTGGAGCATAAGGAATAACATGGAGGACAGTGAGAGAAAGAAAGGAAATGTGAACTGGAGTAAATCAGAGAGGGAGATGAAGCATGAGAGACTTTGAACTTTGAGAAATAAACAGGGTTTTGGAAGGAAGGGGGTGGGAGGATGGATGAGTCTGGTGGTGGGTATTAAGGAGGGCATGTATTGCATGGAGCCCTGGATGTGGTGCATAAACATTGAATCTTGGAACACTGAAAAAATAAAATAAATTATTAAATAAATAAATAAATAAACAAATAAATAAATAAATAAATAAATAAATAAATAAGAGATGTACCCCCCCTTCCCCCCCAAATCAGGATCACTAAGAGTTAGGTCACAGGAATGTGGATAATGTTCCTAATGTCGCAGATGATTTGGGTACAAATGGGAACAACTAGTGAATGAGTCAGACCAAAGAGGCGCTGAGAATAGGATACACTGCAAGTTAACCATTACTCATTCAGATAAATCTCCAGGAAGACTTTGTTTCTACTTCATTTGTCCTTTCCCCCTGACATATGCCCCAAACATACTCTCATTAATGAAAAGCATCCAGTTATTTGATCTCTAATAAAGCAACTCATTTCTTCTTTCAAACCAGGGGATGAGTTCTCAATTCCTACTGAACCTGGGCTAATGAGAAAAATGTACATGTCTTTGAACAGCACCTGCTTATGAAGTGACGAGCCAGTCCCAGCACCTCCTTTGAGTGAACAGCCTCCCAGCACCAAGGGCAAGCTATTCTGTCAACCCACAGGCTGCTTGCCCTGACAACACTCTACACTCATTGTCATAAGGGCTAACAGTAAGTGATGGATCTCACTGAGGGTGTCCATAACAGCCTTTCCAATGAATGGACCTCTACAGGGGTATGTGGGTGGCTCAGTCAGTTAAGCATCCAACTCATGATTTTGGCTCAAATCATCGTTTCAAGAGTTGTGAGACTGAGTCCTGTGTCAGGCTCCACACTGGGCATCGAGCCTGGTTAAGATTCTCTTTCTCTCTCTCCCTGTCCCCTACTTCTCCCTCAAGAAAGAAGGAAGGAAGGAAGGAAGGAAGGAAGGAAGGAAGGAAGGAAGGAAGGGAGGGAGGGAGGGAGGGAGGGAGGGAGGAAGGAAGGAAGGAAAGAAAGAAAGAAAGAAAGAAAGAAAGAAAGAAAGAAAGAAAGAAAGAAAGAAAGAAAGAAAGAAAGAAGGAAAACTGAAAGTTCAAATTAAAAAAAATAATAGACCTCTATATCCAATTGTCAGCCCTGATCTGTACCAAATAAGGAACAATTATTAATAATGCTAACGATAGTGATGACACTATCCAGCCTTTCCAAGGCATTCATCACATGCCCAGATACCCCTGGGCACTTTGCAGATGTTATTTCATTTAATCGCCATCACAAATGGAGTTATTGATCCCAATTCTTCATCCCTCTTTTTGGCCCATGTCCTCTGCCATGAGACTATAATTTTCCCCAGGAGTAGCGTGTGTATCTTTACCTGTTTCCCTCAGAAAAACCTAGGCTAAATCAGTGAACCTGCAGATAGCTGAGCAGGGAAGCACGATTGTGATTTGAAGACACTAAGTATTGGAATAATTTGTTACACAGCAACAGCTGAACAAACCAGTCCCCGAGTACAGACACTGGCAAATACATAAAATAAGTTTTACTGGAACTTAGCAATACCTACTCATTTCTGTACCATCTGTGGCAACTAGCATGGTACCTAGCAGAGGTGGGTGGTTACGACAAGGATCATATGATCTGCCAGACCTAAACTATTTACCGCCTGGCTTTATAGAGAAGGTTAGCTGATCCTTGCACTAGAGTAGGGTTTATCAGACTTTAACCAGCATCAGAATGTCCTGGCAGGTTTATTAAAACACAGAATACTGGGTCCCAGCTCCAGAATTCTGATTGTGTATGTCCGGAGTGGAGTTCAAGAATTTGCCTTGGACTTCCGACCCTCTCCACTCACCCCAGACAGACATCCTCCTCCTTTGTCAGGGCATTTCAACTTGCTGTCCCTTTGCCAAGACTGTCCGTGCACCAGATATCCGCCCTGCCTATTTCACTTTCTTCAGACCCCTGCTCGTGTATCACTGTGTCAGAGGTATCCTCCCCGTCCATCCTTACTAAAAACAAGTCTCCCAGCCTCTTCGATCTTTATCCTTTTACCTGGCACCCCTTCTTTCTATAGCATCTACTATCCACTTACACACATCTTCCCTATTGTCTGTCTCCGTGAACTAAATGGGAAACTCCCTGAGGGTAAGTATTCAGCTTCAGCCCCTGCCCTGTCCCCAACACTTAAGGCAGACCCATAGCACGGGGTCCATCAGGAGTTTTGAATGAACGAATAAATGAACAGCCAGCCGTTATTTAAAGTAGGACATTCTAGGGGCGCCTGGGTGGCTCAGTCGGTTAAGCGACTGCCTTCAGCTCAGGCCATGGTCCTGGAGTCCCAGGATAGAGCCCCGCATTGGGCACCCTGCTCGACGGGAAGCCTGCTTCTCCCTCTCTCACTCCCCCTGCTTGTGTTCCCTCTCTCGCTGTGTTTCTGTCAAATAAATAAATAAAATATTTAAAAAAAAAAAAAAGAGTGGGACATTCTAGTTCCCATAACAAGTATCTTCTCTTATTCCCTACACTCGCTTCCCTTTAAAAGGAAAAGCCTAGAAGAAGCAGAGGACAATCTGTCAGCTGGCTGCCCTGCCCCTTTGGCACACTCACCCTCCTCCACCCGCTGGACCGCCTGGGCTGTAGCTGGACCCCTAGAGTGACTCTGCAGCCATCTGCAGACTGCACGGCCCAGGACAGCTCCACTGGGGAGTCTGCGGGAGCTCCTGGGAACACATGCTTCAGGACTCACACCGCCAGGACAGATGTGACTCTCCCCTGCCTGCACTGCTTCTTCACATCTGCCCCTGTGTACTTTGGCTTCCCAAGCCTGTGTTTACAAATCTGGGTCGAGGAAGGACAGGAATTCCAACAACATGCCATTCACAGAAGCCAGCCAGGGCCTCCTGTTCTGGTTTTTCCTTGTAAGTAGGCAGTTCAGAGAGACAAGTCATCTGTTGGACCCTGAAGCCACACAGACCCCGTTTGTGTCCTGCTGGGACTCTGGGCAAATCGCACAACCTCTGTGAAAGTCAATTACCTCATTTTAAGGGAAGATGATAACACCAATTTGTTATCAGAATTATAGCCAATATGCAAAGTCCCTTACACATTTGATAGTATTATTTCTATTTCCGTGTTATGTGCCACTAGGTCTATTTGGGGCAGAGTCCCAGACTCGTCTTCAGTTCCATTTTTTTCCTGAGATAAGAGACCATCGTCTTGATATTCTATCTCTTAACATACCACAAGACCACCTTTCCCTGTGCAGGTCTCTCTCCCTGTGCAGGTGTCCCCAGGAGAACTGGTCATTCCAAGCATAGACTTGGGCTTTATCAGCCTGGAATTTTAACCATGTCTCCATCCCATCTAGCTGAGTGATCTCAAGCAAGTTACTTCTCTTCCATGTAACTCAGTTTCCCAATCTGTGAAATGGGGATGACTGTGGTAGCTGTGGAGCAAACATTGCCAGAGACGACTTTAAAGCCTCTTCCCTCCCTCTTCCCCATTGCCCTTCCCACGCAGAAGCTGGGAAGCCCATCTCAGAGTCCCCAGTCCTCGCAGCTAGGGCTGTGTGTAACTCACTCTGGCCCAAGAGATCCAAGGGGAAGTCTGCTAACAAAGCTGGAGGATTAAATGATAATGTCCCTGTGAAAAGCGTGGGGGAAAGCCTGGCAAATCATGCATAAATGCCTGTGGAAGGAACGTGGAAAGGTAGAGACTTCATGAGTCAGAATTCAGCTGGAGGCATGAGGTGAGGTCCGGGATGGCAGAAGATTTGGGGCAGTGGATGGTGCTAGAAGAGAAGATAGAATCTGTGTAGGAGGGGATGCAGGTGTTGTCAGGACACAGGTTTGGGCCACAGAAAGGAGTGCACATTCAGGCCCCCTTGAGTGCTGAGCCTAGACACCCCCAGCCCAGGCTCCAGAACAGGCTCAGGAGAACGCTATCCCTGGAGGAAAGCCAATTAAAAGGTCAATCATAGGGATCCACCATTCATCGCTAGACTGAGAAGTGCTTATGAATTAGTCTCCACATCCACGGGTTTTATAGAGAGAGCTTCCAGTTACTGTGAGTGTGAACGGCGTCTTTCATCTCACACTGCCTGGTGGCCTGCAGGCCAGACTGGGCAAAGCTCTGTGGGAAGCCCCAGGACACAGGACTGCAAACAGCCAAGTCCCCCGGGCTGCTCTGCTAGAGCGATAATAACCACAGCACTGCTCTGGAGAAAAAGCAAACAGTCGGGTCTGAAATCCCCTCAGGTACCCTGTCCCCAGCTGGAGAGCTGTGATACTGTGTCTCCACCCTCTGAAGGAGGCCGCGAAGAGCAAATGGTGGGAGAAGAATTCCCTATGGAGGGACCCGATTTGGCTGATTTGGCTGATGGCTTTTCATTTTCCTGAATCTGACTGAGTGACCTCCACCCCCACAACCCCCACAGGGAGGAGCTACTGGTATAGAGGGAGAAGATTCCTCTGAGACAGTGACTCTCAGGTGCCCCATTGGGGTGACTTGTTGCTGCAGAGGGCATGTCCAGAGGCTGACGCTGAGCAGGGGTGGTGCTAGCCCAGGCTGGAGACTTCTCAAATATGTAAAATGTTATATTATGCTGGGCACTCAGTAGCCCTTTAAAAACATGTTTCAAATACCTTCAGTGTCTAGTTTCTTGCAGACTGAACCTAGAACACCACCAAGTGCAAACAAGAGTGTCGCTCTCCTGCTCAGAATCTCTGGTGGCTCTGCATTAAGGATGAGATTGAAGCTTAACCTGGCATATGCTCCTGCTGTTTACCTCTTCATTTTCTTTCTTGACTGGACATCCTAAACTAATTTATATCCCACCCCTCAACACACAGTGACTCTCATCCCTGCTTGCTTCTGTACATGATTCCATTTATTCAGTGATCCATTCATTCCTCGAACACTTATTAAGCACCTACTGCATGCCTCTGTGTCAGTGACTAATACAATAGTGACCAAAATGACTTCCTGTTCCCAAGGTCATTGCTTTGAATTCAGGGTTCTCACATCTGGCAGCACATTAATATCACCCAGGGGGCTTCTTAAAAGCACAGAGGTTTGGACTTCACCCCAATATCCTGGGATGGGAAGGGAGGGGAAAGAATCAACAGGCAAAATTGTTATAAAAGGAGCAGGGAGCTAAACTCCCAATTTCTTCTGTGACCTCCTTTAGAATCAATAGGATAAAGGAGGAAAAGTTGGGTTTGGGAGTCAAAAGGACAGTCTCAAAATATAGGCATCCGTATATTCTGGCTTTCTGGAACATTGACCTTTACATATGTTGTGTGGCCAAAGTCCTAATAGTTTCTCCTTTTACTCTCCGAAGTGCCGTGATTGGGAAGACAAATAACTTGACCCTTTCTTCCAAACTCTGCTTTACCCTTTGCTACCATGAGAACCTGGGGTGTGTGGAAGATCCCCAAGCCTCAGTTTCACTGTCTACACCATCATTTGAACAGTACCCACAGAAGTGAAAGAAGTAAAAGTAAAAGATCATGGTTGTCAAGTGCCTCAGAGAGTGGATGCCTAATTCACAGAAGCCATCACTATTCTTCACCTTGTAGGATGTAGCCTCATTTGTTCGCACTGCTCCCTGGCCAAGGAAATGATATGTTAGGGATGAGAACACAGCCAGGGAGCACATGTGTTTGTGGAGAAAATGGCCCTGGATCCCCAGGACATGGCTTAGGTGGTTGCTGGTCAGGACAGCAAACCCATCTTGTGTATCATTACAATATTTAATCTGCAGCTCAACCTTCTAGAAAGCAGAGATTTCCTACCCTCCTCATTGGTTGAAATTTCTCAGAGAGTTGGGTCAAATGTCTCTTATGGGCCCAATGAAAGGAGATGGAGGCTATGGTCTGAAGTCTAGGGCCAGGCAGAGGGAAGAAACTGACGCATCCTCTGTCTGGGTGACCATCCACTCATGACTCATCATGGGGAGAAGGGCCCCTGTTGGCCTGTCTGCACTGTGATTCTGCCAGTGATTCACTGATGCCCACCGGGAAGCCCCCCTTTTAGATCCTCTTTCTGGACTCTTCAGCTAGCATTTGGGGCCAAAGGGAACCTAGAGGGAGAAGGAGGTGGAAAGATCTGCCGAATGGATGGAATGTGGCTTGACCCAGTGTCAGTGACAGACAAGGACAAGAGGAATAAATGCCGGCATGCCTGGTTCCCTGGGTGGAGTCTTACAAACAGCTGGAGAAGAGAATTTGAATGCATAATGGTGGATATTCATAATATTTCAGAGAACCTTAAGGCCTGAGGATTCCCCGCCAAACAAAGGAAAGGCATAGAGCTTTACAGAAATCAGAAATCTCTTTGCATGAAGTTGCATGAAGGGAGAGCCACATAAACAGATTCCTTAAAATTCTGAGGTACATGTATCTGAAAATAAACTCAATCAACATAGAGAAGGGGTCTGTAGAGTCTAGAATAACAAGGAGACTGAAACAGGAGTTAGCCAGCTCTGTTCTAGAAAGACAGGCACTGAGGCTGGTAGGTATTAAATCTCTAGAATCACTCTGAGTTCTCAGGTGTGGGTTGAAAATAAGTGATTAGTTTTCCCAAAGTGTGATAGGCAAAATGAGCATGACAGATACAGAAAGAACACTTATTTTAGTAGTTATGCATTTACTTCTACCACTAGTACATACAACCCATAATATTACATGTATTTTTATTTGAACATGTTCAAAGCATGTTTGGATAAAAATAGACACACTTCTTTCTTTCTTCAGACACACCAAGCCCCAGAGCCCGTGCAGTTCTCTCTACCTGAGGTGTTCTCCAGCAAAGCCTCACCTGCCCTGCTCCTCCCCACTGATCTCAGTCCAATGCCACCTTCACAGAGGGTTGCCTTCCCCAGCCACTATGTCAAACATGAGTGTCCCTGGTCATTCTCTCTCCAGCCTGCTGCCTTTTTCTTATGAAGCACTTCCAGGATCTTGGCTTATTTATTTATTGCAAGTCTCTGTCCTCCTGAATGTAAGTGCCATGAGCGGAGGAGCTCTGTCTTAATTGTACTCCATCTCCAACTTCTTGCCCATTGCTTGGCACATAATAATTGCCTAACACCTATTTGTTGAGTGAAGACCTATTGAAATGAATTACGACCTTAGTAGTCACCTTCTGGCATGGAGGTGTTTCACCTTCTGGAGAAATAAGTATGAGCTGTGGTTAGGGCATGGTGAAGTGTATGATACTCTGGATACGACCACAGGAAGAGATAAAATGTTTGATGATAATTATACCCCCTCCCCTCCAGCTGACCTGTAGGTGAGCCACAGAGCTGGGAGTGAGGTAGGGATGGACTATATGCCTTATGGTGGTAAATAAGGTGTAAAGAAAATGGCTTACAACTGAGTCCAGAATATGCTTCCTGTTTCTTCCTCTTCTGAAGAGCTCACTGACCCCATTGCAGCCATAAAATTTCAGGCCTTCCTCCTCTCTTCCCTCTCTCTCTCCCTCACCTATTTTACCCCTCCTTCACCCTACCTCATGGTGGGGTCTCCTCCAGCAGACTGACTTATGGCAAAGGTAAGAGCTGAGAGGACACGAGTGACTCCAAAGGGAGAGAAAAAGAAATAGCATGTCAATACTAACCAGGGACCCTGGTCCCAGCCTCACCAGACAGAATAGCCATTCTTTCATGGCAAGGAGGAGAAGCCTCATGGCCAGGGTAGAAGCTTCCCCTCCAATTCTTCTGAGACTGTGGAAGTTTCTATGTGGAGGCAGGTTAGTACAGGAATAGTTGAAAAAGAGAATGGTTCTCTATAGAGTCAAGGTCACACATACATCTGTGTGAAAGGGAAGTCAAAGATCACTGTGAATAATCATGAGCTCCTGGACATCATAAATTATGTCTTGGATACTATTATCCTAGTATATATCTCTGTGCCTGACCAATGGTAATGTTCAGTAAGTATGTACTTAACAATGTGTGCTGAAAGAATGGAAGACTGTAAGATATTAAATGCACTAATGACGATTAAAATATGTATTATACTTGGGGCGCCTGGGTGGCTCAGTTGGTTAAGCGACTGCCTTCGGCTCAGGTCATGATCCTGGAGACCCGGGATCGAGCCCCACATCGGGCTCCCTGCTCGGCAGGAAGCCTGCTTCTCCCTCTCTCACTCCCCCTGCTTGTGTTCCCTCTCTGGCTGTGTTTCTCTCTGTCAAATAAATAAAATCTTAAAAAAAATATATGTATTATACAACAGCTTCTTAGAAACCTTGTTAACATGTGTAATCTTAAATCCTGATCACCGTAGTATACCAAAAAAAAGGACTTTACAAATATGTAAGGGTGAGACCCAGAACCTGGACCATAGTGCTCCCACTAACTTCTAGTCACCTTGTAAACGTTCTTGGAATACCTTTTAGCTCCAAGGAGGTTGAATTACCTAGAGTAGGTGGTCTATATCATCTGTGATCAATCAATAATTCATCTCTGTCTGCCTTCTATCACTTGAGCAGAGGATTTTAACTTGGGTCCATGGACTCTGCAAGGATCAGAGGACAGATTTCCAGGGGTATGTGAACTTGGATGTGAAAAAAAAATGCACGCTTATTTTCACCCACCTCTAACTGAAATTCAGCGTTTTTATCACATGTTAATGTAAGCAACAAACCCCAATAATAATAAAATCTGTGATTTTATCATCAACAGGAATCACAGATAATTTCATATTGTGTCGGCTTTTGCAGGTGCTTGTATCCACTTCAAAATTACATCGGTTATTGGACCTCTTAGATCGTACTTAATGCCTTTGTGAATGAGCACATGCCATACCCACATAATCATGCCCCTGAGATGAGCCTTAATGACCCCATCTCTTGGTAGTCACACCCTGGATAATCCTCTCCTGTGAATATGAGCTGAACCTACTGACCTGCTTCTAATACATAGAGTAGGTCAAGAGTGAAAGGTCATGTACAAGATGAGACTATAAAGACAGTGATTTCTGTCTTGCTTTTGTTTCCTCCCACTTACTCTGATGAAGCCAGCTGCCATGTGTGAGCTGCTCTATGGAAACAGACTAAGGGTAGCCTCTGGCCAACAACCAGTGAGAACGAGGTTCAACCTCCCAAGGAAAAACAAATCCTGCCAACAACAGTGTGAGTGAGCTTAAAAAGCAATTTCATCCACAGCCCATCTTAAGAGACTACAATCCTGACCAACACCCACATTGCAGCCTCAGGAGAGACCCTGAACCAGAAGCCC
>PITA01022217.1:0-29740 GCA_004023965.1 Spilogale gracilis | reverse complement strand
CATGTTTAAGACTTCGATAGTATCACTGACTAGTTTGAAGTTCTCACAATGATAAAACAGTCTTCTTTTATAGTCCTTAAGCCCTCTACGTTTACCTCATATACTATGTGAAAAGAAACATCAAAGGTCATTAAACATTAATGTGAGATTTTCTTTCGAAATGAAAGGGACAACCAGTATATATCTGCAAATATAGGTGGTTTTTTTCCATTGAATTCAGAGATCCTCTAACTAGATTTGGCAACAATGGAAGAATTTGAGGAGATGAGGCAAGATGCTGAATCCTTCAAAATATCCCTTGACTCCTGAATTAAAAGTTCAACTCATTAATAGAGGCCAAAATAATTCTTCTGATAAAGTGTAAAACACATTCTCTGCTGGGAAAAACAACACAATGGCATACATTCCTTGGCAGTTAAGTATAAACATCATACTTCTTTGCTTTCTTCTTACCCGAGGGCAGGTTTCAATAGAAGAAGCACAAGAAAACTGAGTATATCATGGTGGAATTTCTGTGCATTTCAATAATGCAAATTTTACATAGTGCTCTAAGAAATAAAATCTCACTAGATAGCAAAATTTGAAAGAATTAAAAAATAAAAATTTAATCAGGAACAGCATAATTTCAGAGCTGGCAGACCAACTGAATAGAAACTGCATATTCAATTGTCACGTGGCAGGACCACGTGAACTGGGAAGTAGAAACACCCGTCATCTTTTGCCAGGATTAAACTTGAGTTGTGTGAATTTTTAAATACATGAGGTCTTCGCGAATACATCCTTTGCAGGCGATGTGTCTGCCCAGTGTTCAAATGTGGCAGTGATGGGGACAGAAGGTCAGAGGGGACTGAAGACTAGATCTTGTGATCTGTAATCAGGAGGAAGAAAGAAAGGAGAGGCACAAAGAAGTAGATACAGCCAAACGGTTCCTCAATTTTCTGATTCTGCTACAGCTCACCCTTTATTTTCTCCTCATACTTTAAAAATGTAACATAAAAATATCTCAATCTTTATGCCACTAGCCTTGTGGATGGCTTGATTCACAGTCACTTCAACAATGAATGTGAGACTGGAAACAACTCAATGCAAACTTGCAAAATAAATGTGCTCGCTTGGGCACACTCTCTCTCAATCTAAAGTTTGCTACTTGATGAGGTGATGAATGCTTACTTCATGCTTTTAATACTAAGATTTCATTAAATTTGATATACTTGAATCCACAAGTTAAATAGCAATTCAATGCCTAGCAGGATATTTTGATTTAAATTGCTTTTATTTCCCTTAGGTAGAGAGGTGAACTTGGCCATACCTATAACTTGCTGAAGCCTGAAAAAGTGCCCCAGGAAATATGCACCTGACACATTTGTTTGGAACATACCTGCTAATAAGAAAATGACTTCAGATCTTGATTTTTTAAGAAAACCGTGTGCAAAGAATTGATTAAGTCCAAACACCCTCCAAAGAAATACTATAAAGCATTCTCATACTACATTTTACACATAAAGAAGAAACAAGTCTGGTATCTCTAATACCGTTCACCTTTCTTCATGGGTCAGTATTTATAGGACAGGGTATGCTATGGGTCCCCATCGTACACAAATTGCCTATCAAATTGCCTAGTCAAATTGCCAGAGTCATATTACAATCCTAAAAAATCGTTTCCATTTATTTAGATGCATAAGGATACATTGGTTATCATGAGCCACATCTAGAATTGGGCATAATATGATACATGAAGATGCAAGTCTCAAATCCAGAAGGAATTCGGATAGTTCATCCTATATGGTACCTCACTACACTGAACATGCCATTGACATGTAATATTTGCTGATGGATTTCTGACAAGTATTATATATAACAAAGGATCTTTAAAAATGCTTCTATTTTCATGGTAAGTAAAGTCAAATATATGGGTTTGTAAAATCTACTCTTTGAAAACTGATTTGCCATGATAAAAATATGTAAATTTTTCCTGGTAAAATAAAATTGTTTTACTTTATTAAAGATTTGGACAAATCTTTACCACTGAACTTATATTCTCTATTACCAAGATTATCTTAGATAAATTCCTAATTAAATTATTTATTTATGAGCATTCATAGATATTATCAAGACTTATGTGAAAAGCTCTCAGAAAAGGAAGCTGCTCTCCTCTAACTTGTGATAACACCAATAAAACACATCAAAGGAGAGTTCATATCCATGAAAATTTCTCTGTGCTTAAAATTTTCTGTGTGTAAAGGCATGGGTCTTTGGGATATCAAATGAAACGCTCCTGACCACAATACAGAATATATATTGTGCAATTAACCTGTTCTCAAATGTAAAACAAAATCACCATTTCCTCAGATCCCATCTTTAATTGAAAAAATGAGAATAAAGAGCTTGCTGATAAAATGAAAAAAAGAAATCATGCAAGACTCTCTAGAATTGTTTTAAATGTTTGATAACTACAAAGACATATGCTGATTGTTCAGGACACAATTAGCAACTGCTTGCATATCCAACCTTAAAGTAAATTTTTTAAACTAATTCAACTCTGCTTCCTACTTCTTCATTAATTACTAGCCAAGGGACTTGAAAGTGTCCTAATGAATTTTACATTAGATTCTGCAATATGAACAGTGTATATTATCACAGCATCTAGTAAATGCATAAATTGTCTTTTCCAAGTTGTATTTTCAATAGTTGTGAAGATTCTGGCTAGATTTTACAACGTTAATATTACAGCCTGGGCCGAAAAGATTTTTATAAGAAGCAAGCTGCTATAATCATATTTCTCAGGCCATAAATCTATCTTACTACTGTATAATAATCTGTCCTATTTCTCTTTTTTTTCCTCTTGTGGCTCAGAAAGAGGAGGTGTCCCACCTATATTGATTTCTAAATATGCATTAAATAGGTCTTGAAAAATTGTTGCTATGCCAGCTTTCCATAAATTTCATATTATAAATTACCATCCTGTCATTGGACACCCACTGCATTTTGGATTCAATATTTATGGTTTACGACTTCACAACCATTTACCATCTTCATAAAATTCTTTGAAAATGAAAGTTTAAGAAAACTAGACACAGACTTAGCAAAAGAGGCAGAACACTGCCCCTAAATCCAGTAAGAAACAGGTAGAACCTTAAAATTGCTTTATCAAAGAGGAAAATACAGACTACCATGGAAACCTCATAGAAAGCTTCCTTTTATAGAATATTTCTCTAATTTGATAGCAAGATAAAAGATCCCATATCGAACACTGTCCAGGGAGACATGCCATCACAAATGTCACACCATCCTTAATGGGAAGTTTAAAGCAAATGTCGCATTGATATCATTGATCGCATCAATACAATGAAACAGTCATACTGATGGGACCGGGTATTGGTAACTGGAATATAAAAAAAAACTGGGTAGAAAATACAACAGAGCTCAAAGTAAACAAAAGTCAGGTACAGACTCTCAGTGGTTATTCTTAAAAGCATCAGAAGTCACTATAATTTGCCCTTCTTAAAGATCAGCATCTGACAAGAATTCCAAAAATGTTTATTAATACTTAATGCTCCCTGTAGTTGATTTTTACATTTATTCTCTTGAAAGTGTTTTTCTTCACCAGGTCGTTGACAGAATCGTATAGGTTATTCTGCTGTTAACCACAAAGATTTTATTTCCTAGAGCCAATGTCACTCACACTCATCTCCCAACCTCTGCATCATAATGTATAGGTTTACTTGCGGTCCTTCTAATTATTTAAAGAAAACAAACTTGCGTTGAAAAAATAAACCTGACAACAGTTCCTCACTGGCCTGAATCAAACTATAGCACGGTATCAAGCAAGCTCTGCCTCTCAGAAGTTCCATGCTCCATTTAAAATACCTAGTGTCAGAGTCAAAATAGTTTGGGTCCAACCTGTCACTATCTTAATGACACCACTGCCTAGCAATTTCATGGGCAGCAAAACTACCAGTTTGGGCTCATAATTCTGGAACATCTTAAAAATATTTTCTTGCTATCAACACTTAGATTTAAATAGAGTTTCTATTTCAATCCTGCAAATTTTTTAAACATTGAAATAACTGCAATGAAACAAATATCAAACCTCTCATGGACATTTTACTCTTTAGCTGTTTTCACATTTTGCTCACATTTTGCCAGAAACTGAAACATTCAAAAGAAACGGCCTTAACTCTTTCACGGCCCCAACTCTGGGATCAGCTGCTAGAAATCATCTATGCATGATACTAATCCAAGAGTTCTAGAGAATTTCTAAATACCTGCAAGAGGGCAACAGATAAGGAATTTTCCAACAAACCGCAGCAAAGCAGGAGAGGGGAGGAAACCCCTCACGCAAGCATGCACTTAAAAAAAAAAAAAAAAACTCTTTCTACTCTGCAGACACAGTTTCCTGGATTGAGGCACATTTAACAGCAACACTGCCAAAAAGACATACAAGATACATCCACAGAATCCAGTTCTCACCCCAAATTAGAGCTGCACTGCACACATTTTCAGAAACGTGAATCTCAGCAAACACAACTGTATTTTATTGACAACATTAAAAATAAACACAACACAGAAATAGTGAACCTTCCCTACTCCGTTTCATTACCATGCTCTATCAGCTTCTTTTATTTAAAAAAAAAAAAAAAAAAAAAAAGCCGTTACCTGTATGAAGAGAACCTGTTAATAGTCTGAGAAGGTACTGGGCAAATTTCAGTATTTCACGTTTACACCGCTTTCTACAGCCACTCATCTTAAGCAACAAGGTATTCCTCTGGTGAGAGCCAGAAGTCTTTGCCAATTAAAAAAAAAAAAAAAAAAAAAAAGACAGTCTCTGAGGGGAAACTTCTGTCTCAGTTTATATCACAGGCTGCCTTACAACTCCTGTGGAATTAGCTGTGAGTGCCTGAATCAGAAATTCCTTTAAAAAGCTAGAGAAGCCGGATACGGATAGAACAGTAATAGGGTGGGGAAAGGGGATTGCTTCTCAGGATGGTCACCAAGTTCTTCTGTGGCAACAGATAGGCTGCTGGCTCCCACTTGGAGTAACCCACTGTGGTTCAGCTCAGCAGCCCCTCTCCAGGAGCAACTGCAACCTCACGGACCATTCACAGGGAGGCGGGGACTGTGATGCCAGCTCATCAATGAATCAGCATGTAAGCAGGTGAGGGGACAGATGACAGGTCACTGGGGCTGAAACCCTTTGGGCACCAATAAAAAAAGAGGCACCTAATGTAATCAAGCCTGCAGGGCGTGTGGGGGGGTGTTATTCAGGATCTGAAGCTGTACAAAATGATTCCCACCCTCCCCTCAAAAAAAGGGAAGTAGAAGAGCATGCTGTTCAAGGTCAGACATCAGACAATTCCCTGATACAGTGTTAATCAGATTCAGAAAGCCTAAATGGTAAAAAAAAAAAAAGGCACATTGGAGAAGCTGACCCTGATTCTAAACAAATGGAGATGGAGATTTACCACCCAGTGGAGGCACGGCTGTTTTGTCACGGATAAACACATTCCACTTCATGGGCACAGAGGTGGAAAAGAAGCTGTTACTTAAATTTGCCTGTGCTTTCAGCACTGTCCGGGCTCAAGTATTTGGAAATTAAAAAAAATAAAAATAAATAAGTCTTGTTCAAAATACAGTAGCCTGGAAACCACAACTTAGAAGTCCCAGTACTTCGCCTCCAGGCAGCGGAGCTCCAAAACTAATTCCCTGCTTTAACCAAAGGGAAAGAACTGACTCAGTTTCTCCGAACTTCTAAAAGGCAAAATGCAACTTGCTAGCTCCTGCCTGACTGACTTATTTTGAACTAATGGTGAAAACAAGTGTGAGAGTTCGCAGTTTTCACAAAATACTCTTCTATTGAAGGCAGAGTTGTAGAAGCAGGAAGTGAAATGAAAGCCAGAAAACTCCACGCTCACCGTCTTTGAAGGTGTAGAGGTTTTGTTGTTTTTATTCCTGAGTGCTTTGGGCAGTTTCTAGGATTTGTCTATGCTCTAATTTATATTCCCAGGGTGTTTATTTGTTTCTGCTTGTTTTATATAAATATAAATATTATCTCCATGAGATTTAGCATACATAGAAAGTGCATCTTCTGTATTTAAATACCTAAACAAGTTTTTTTTTTTTTCTTTCCCTGACAGGTTTAATAATCCTAGTTGGAACTAATATTTTCCAATAGTATTATGCATGAAATGATATTCTTTTACAATAAAGAAGTACTCATAGAACCATAAACTTAAACAGGTTGGGGAGTAACTCACTCTTTCTAGAATGCTCCCACATTCCCAACCACAGCGGTATAACCATTTGAATGGGATAATGAGCCCTGCTTTCCAGGAATTTTCAAAACATCTACTGAAAGTGTCTGAGATAAAAACACTTTCATACGCAAAGTTTAGCAACGCAAGTTTTGAAGTCCTTGCTCATATGTATTTGCATGTCAACTTTGAAATAAGCAGAAGAAATACATTATTGTAGTTATACAATTGGGCTAATTATTCTAAAGCTTCATTCTCTTATTTATAAAATGGGGATCTAGATATTGCATTTGTTTGTTGAAGAGTAAAATAAGATATGGTAGAGATGACATTAAGTCCGACATTTTCATTCATTTATGTAGAAATGATTACTGAGCACCCATTACATTCCATGTGTGGTTCTAGACTTGGAGACAGAGCAGTCATGGAGAAAGACACAACTCTGACACCAGAACCATGTACAGAACATAATGAGTGCTCAGTACATCATTTCTACATAAAGTATACACTGTCCATGGTACTGACTCCCAAATTAGCATAAACAAACAAATACATAAATAAAATATCAAATGTAGGTAAGAGCTAGGGAGACTATGAAACTGGATTTGTAGAGTAGAATGTGAGAGGTCAGGAGAGGCCTCTCTAAGAAAAGACAGTTACAAGGAGCCTGTGATCAACCATGAAATGCTGGTTGGATTTGGAAGGAATGGAAGGAACACATCCAGGGGAGTGAAGACTTTGTACAAAGACCCCAAGGTGGAAAAGATTTCGGCACCCTAAAGGAACAGAAAGAGGGGTTGGTCACTGAAGCATATTGAGCCAGGAGAGGCTTATAGTAGTTGATTTCATGAAGACAGACAGGGCTGCTAGACAGAGCCTACAAGTATGCAGGGCCATAGAGCCAGGGTAAGGAGTTTGGATCTAGTCTATATGTTCTGGAAGATCATTCCCGGGAGTAGGGAAATTGTATGATCCCATTTGCTACATAAAGGACAGACCATAGGGCAGTAAGAGTGGAAGCAAGAATACCTATGAGGAGCACCACAATGGTGGCATGGCCTGGAGGAGAAAGGAGAGAAAATCCCAAAGAATCTACAACAACAGCAACACAAAACAACAACAAAAGTCTGAGAATTAATGAGTTTAACAATGTCATAGAACACTAAATACTGAATCATACTACTGAGAAATCAATTGCACTAGCAAATAAAACTATGGACACTGAAATTTAAAACACAATACCATTAACAATTGCTCAAAAAATGAATATTTAGGTATAAATCTAACAAAACATGTGTAAAACTTGTGTTTTGAAAACTATATAAAAATATGGATTTAAAAATAAAAGAATATTTAAATAAACGGAAAGACATATATGTTCATGTATTGGAAGACTCAACATAGTAAAGATGTCAATTGATGCCAAACTGATATACAAGTTTAATGTAATTCCAAAAATTTCAATCTCAAAATTACAGTAAGATCTTCAAAATTAAATAAATAAAAATTTAAAAAATACCATTCTAGCATTTACTAGCCATTAGTGTTTTAGGTTCTGAATATATACAAGTAAACCAAAAGACAAAACCAGTGATTCATGGAACATATAATGGGTAGAAAGAGACAGTAAAATGTGGCAAGAATGGAATATGCTGAATGGAGAGAGGAGCCTGCAGTGGTAGTAAATCAAGGTGATCAGAAGACTCTTCATCGAGGTGACATTTAAGCAAAGACTTGAAGGAGGTGTGAGTATAAGCCATGTGGACACCTAGAGTACATGCATGGGTATCATCTTTCTATAGCTTCTGGGAAGGCTGTCAACATTCTGTGGTTCATTCTGTTGGGGAACTTTCTTGAAATTGGCACTCTGTAAAGGTTCAGTTTTGATGTGGAAGCCCAGAGCCACAACCTGATCAAGCTTTTCTCTAGGGAACGCAATCATCAATCGCCGATTTTTGTTGGAGAACCCATTGCCTAAATCTATTTAGGTTTTTCTTTTTTTTTAAGATTTTATTTATTTATTTGATGGAGAGAAACACAGCAAAAAAGGGAACACAAGCAGAGAGAGTGAGAGAGGGAGAAACAGGTTTCCCGCCAAGCAGGGAGCCCAATGTGGGTTCTATTGAAGACTCTGGGATCATAACCTGAGCTGAAGGCAGACGCTTAAGGACTGAGCCACCCAGGCGCCCCACTTGTATCTATTTAATGTTGGGAGGTGTGTAGGAGAAATACTGTTGCTTAAAGCTATCCTTAGGAAAACAAAACAAAATTAAGACAATAAATAGAAAATGCTAGAAAGACAATAAATAGAAAATAGAAAAATTCTGATACGGAGTATCAGAAAATAAAAAAAGAAAAATGTTTTTTAACTATCAACTAATTTGACTAGTATTACCATTACCCCCCAATAATATCAGTAATCAAAAGTACAGGTTCAAAAATAACAGATGTCCTTAATGTTTCAGAAATGCTTGTCCAACATCACTGTCATTTACAGAGAAATGTGAGTGCACTTGACAGCAGCTCACAAAGGCTCAAAGGTTTTACAGATGAACACACCATTTAGCACTTTAACACATGGTATAGAAACTACTAACATTTTTTGCAGTAAAGTTACAGCTGAATTTAATGTAAAGACAAACCGGCATACCATGTGGTATGGACTGAATGTCCTATGAGGGATGATTCCACAAGCAACCAGTAGTCTTGTTAAGTAATTTACCGAGGAACATGAAAGTGCAGGTTCATTTAAAGATGTATTTCTCCTCATTGCATTTTGGATGTATTTTTTTCTTTTTGACCACATCTTTTTGAGAAGTCCAAGTGAAGCAAGTCTTAAATACACTTGGATCACCTTTTGCTCCTTAGAATGGAAAAATAAGCAGGAAGAATTGATTAATGGAAGAGGGCTGGCTTTCCTTCAAGGAAGAGAGAACTCAGTGATTGCCAAGAAGACTTGCCACAATAGTTTCCCCCTAAATTCTGTTCGTCTCAGTAGATCTTGGTGTTTTCTGTGTGTCTCAGTGGGAATAGACATTGTTATGCTTTTCAAATTGTCACAAGTTGCAAAATTAAACATGTGCAGCTTAAAAATAGCTCACCATGGGGCTGCAGAGAGAAGCAGAGCAGAGCCTTGCGGCAAAGTCACAGGTTTTGAAAGTGGGTCTTGATAAAATTTCAGACTAGCTAGTGTCCATTAGAGAGGAATGCCCCAATGCCAGGTCCATTATTATTCCAGAAACATCATTCTTCACCTACTTCAATAAATAAGGAGCATGACAACATGCTCTTTTGCATCAAGTTTAGAAACAGCTCCATGAATACAAAGCAAGTCAATCTCGAACTTACTGGCAGGAGAAGTCCCTCTCTCGTGTGCCTAGGTCTGAAGCAACCTAAAAACATCTAATTAGCATTCTAGATAATAGCTAGATAATGTAATTTTTCAGGTGCTCTATCATAACTTAATGGCTTCACACAATGAGACCAAAACTACTGATCAAGAATTATGTATCTTGGGGCACCTGGGTGGCTCAGTTGGTTGGGTGACTGCCTTCGGCTCAGGTCATGATCCCGGAGACCCGGGATCGAGTCCCACATCAGGCTCCCTGCTTGGCAGGAAGCCTGCTTCTCCCTCTCTCACTCCCCCTGCTTGTGTTCCCTCTCTGGCTGTGTTTCCCTCTGTTAAATAAATAAAATCTTAAAAAAAAAAAAAAAGAATTATGTATCTTAGGGGCACCTGGGTGGCTCAGTCATTAAGCATCTGCCTTCGGCTCAAGTCATGATCCCAGAGTCCTGGGATGGAGCCCCGCATAGGGCTCCCTACTCAGCAGGAAACCTGTTTCTCCCTCTCCTACTCCCCGCTGCTTGCGTTCCCTCTCTCGCTTTCTCTCTGTCAAATAAATATTTAGACAAATAAATAATAGACAAATATTTACATGTAAATAGATCCATTAATACAAACTACGAGTGTCTTTGAAAAACTGGAGAGCTGAAGATGTGCACTGCTTTCCAGAAGATGAAACTGTAGCTATTTTGTTTTGCTTTGTTTTGTTTTTAAGAGGGGGAGTCACGTTTTTTCCAACATGACTGTTCAGAGATAAGTAAAAAGTATTTATGATCTAAGCGTATATTTTAGGGAAATGGTCCACTGGAAATATGCACCAGCTAGAGCTGAGGCCTCCTCCAGTGGGGTTCCACCCACCTAGCTCCCTATGTCAAAGCCTTATTATTATTGTTATGGGAGCTGGGAACAGATGCCTTGCGCTGATGGAGAGCCCCGAGAGCCAGAATCAGATGAATGCATACTACTTAAAAGAAAATAAAAATACATTGAAGAGTCCTACAAGCAGAGATATGGCTGAGATCGTGGGCAAAGAAACGAGCTCTGTGTCAGCATGTGGTACTTTGAAGGACAGCGAACTGAGAGCCACCAGGAGGAAATTTGCCCCCTTCTCTGGCATAGATTTATGCTCAGATTATAAAACAAAGACGATCTGACGTGTTCCAAGGCCCATTCTTCTATAGAATGAGACTGAAAACTGTGTCCTGAAAGAATTATATTAGTTTATTTTCTTTGTGATTTATTATTATTTTTTGCAACTTTTTGATGAGGCCTATACAGTAAGGAATTGGTGTTCTAATTTAGGACTTGAACTAACTATCAAGTCATTTACTCATATCCATTTTACCTGGCTATGAAGCAGCCTTGCAATCTCTTATGGTTATTGGGAATATTAAAACAAGAGCCTACAAAATAGAGCAATTTTACAGTGTTCATATATATATATATATATATGAGCAATTTTACAGTGTTCATATATATATATACATATATATATATATATATTTCTTTATTGAGATCCCTAGAACTTATCCATATCAATTTTATCTGCACACCTACCCTGTTTTCTTCAAAGTAGGGGTTGGGGTCCATTTGCATCAGAACCACCTAGAATTCCTGCTTATATACAGATTTCGTGGTCCCCACATTCAACATAAGACACAGAATCCAGGAGTATGTGGTGGAGAGTCTTAGAAATTTAATATCTCCTGTGTTCTCAGAAACACAGAATTGTGGGACACCTGGGTGGCTCATTCATTAAGCGTCTGCCTTCGGCTCAGGTCATGTTCCCAGGGACCTGGGATAGAGCCCACATTGGGCTCCTTGCTTCGCCCTCCCTCACTCCCCCCTACTTCTGTTCCCTCTCTCACTGTCTCTCTCTGTCAAAAAATAAATAAAATTAAAAAAAACCAGAATTTTGATAATCTAAGCAACCAAAGCCAACTACCTTCTTCAGATGCAGAGTCAAAGAGAAGGTAAACTGAAATTTAAAGATGATAAAATTATGGATCTATAAAAGTTCCAATCATCCATCAGACAGTTCAGCCTAAATCTACCTGCAGTTACTCTGAGGTTGGGATGTGGTCTTGGTAAGGCAGCCCCAGACTTCCATTTCAAAACAAAGCACAAATGTTAAAGAAACCCCATTTCCAATTACTTCAAAGGCAATCGATAGAAAGGTTTAAAACAATCAGGTTGTTCATTTGGCTTCAGAAAAGCCATCAGCCACAAGCAGTCCCGTGGTGTCTATTTGAATCTAATGGACACAGGTAGGCTTGGTGACATGGCCTTTTTATACCATTTTGCCAGAGTGGCCAGTGTATTTAAAAACAGGCCCTATCTATGATTCAAACTTCAGTATCCAGCATGTTACCTTTCTTTCCTCCTCACATTTTTTGAAGATTAGCCCTTCTTTTTCAATTAGCATATTAACGATTCGGTTAATATAATTATGAGTAAGCTGAACTCCAGCCAGTGAGGTTGGTTTGGTCTGGTTTGGTTTTGGAAGGGAGGGGCACAGGACTTTCTGCCTCCTTCTCTTGCAAAGTGAGATGTCAGAAAAGACAATTCAGGGTCTGGGGAAACTAAGTCAAGAGCAGTATATAATTGAAAAATCAATATTAAAATAAGCAAGTACAAACTAAAAGAAGGAATAAATATGTTAGCCTTCCCCTAACCTCCAACTAACATAAGCAAATGCTGGGTTGATTTAGGATATTCTTTTTTTTTTCTTTTTTTTAAGATTTTATATATTTGAAACACAGAAACACAGCCAGAGAGGGAACACAAGCAGGGAGAGTGAGAGAAGGAGAAGCAGGCTTCCTGCTGAGCAGGGAGCCCAATGTGGAACTCGATTCCGGGCCTCCGGGATCATGACCTGAGCCAAAGGCAGTCACTCAACCAACTGAGCCACCCAGGCGCCCCGATTTAGGATATTCTTAACTGAGTTTCTATCACTCACCAGGCGGATGTCAGGTACTAAGTTTCAGATGATGTTAGGGTACACACTGGGCATTTAGAAATGCTGATCTAGCATTCAATATAAACGTCAAGGTTGAAGGTCACATTTAGAAGCCAGCTGTGTAGAAATGACACTTAAAGTTGAATATGGATGGAACCCTGATGGAGAGAGAGGTGACCTACGAGGCCCTTGTCACACGGTCTTAGTTATAAATGGCTTTGCCCTACTTTTCATTCAAGACTGAACTGCCTTACACTCTTTGTCATAAAACAGGTAGGTTTTTCAAAAGATGCAAATTTTAAAAATCCAAGAAGAGCCTAAAACCAAAAACAAGAAAGCAAAGACTTAGTCTAAAGATGGTAAGAAATAATGGTAATTACCGAAATATTCTTGATTTGTTCAACAACAACAAAAACATGGATTTCCTCCCTTATGTAAACAGCTTGAAATACAAGATGCAAGGCGTTCGGTGACCACAGAAACATATTTACTCAGTCCTAGCTTACACCTGGTTATGATTCTCCTTAGCATGAATAATCACTTTCGCAAAGTTCTTGCTAAAGTTTCCACAGATGCTTTTATAACCAAACTAAGGCCATGGTCAAATGCCTAAGAAGCAAGACATATCCTAGTCCTGCAGATAATAAGCACCTTCTTCATACCAGGAAATGTACTGGAGCTGCAGGGACAGGCCAATTTCAGAGTCAATGAGTACAGCACTATGGAAAACAAAGCAATGGAACACCCATGAGACGCAACTGCCACCATTCTCCCCAAACTATATGTTCTTGCCTCAACTCAGCATGAAGCAAAATAGGAGATCATGCCTTCTATGCCTGCAAAATGCTTCTTTCTGACTTTGCATCAAAATCCTAGATTCAGTTTTCACTAGCTGGAAGAAAAGAAGTCTTAGAATCCTCTGTGCCTTCCGCATGTCCTTGAGTGTGCCCAAAGGATTCATTTCCAAGCAGCAGTCTGAGGATGAACACACGGCACGCGCTCCCCTGGAACCCGCCGCCATACGCCCATCTCATCAGAGCAACGTGATTAAATATTCAGGATCCTGCCATGGTGGAGCAGAGCAAAGTAATGCAGGGCTCTGACCTTCTCTAGGAAAACCAGTCAGGGAACAAATGTATGACAACGGGTGACACTAACTATGTGCTATAACTGAAAACCACGTAATGCAGTTTTCAGGTTATACACTCACCAGTATGGTAAATGCACTATTAAACTCCCACAGCCAAAGGCATACTAAAAGCCTCCCTAATACATGCTTGCAAATGTATATTCAGACCCCTTCACAGCTGACCCTCTGCCCCATGTGAACCCTGTAGCCAACGTGCCAGGAGTGGAAGGCCACGAGATGAGCAGCGGACTAGGTCAGGCCTGGATTTTTCAAGGACCAACGCTGGTCAAGTTGCTATAGGGGTCCATTTCCCGTCTATAAACGAGGGCATTGAATTCAATAACTCCCGCCTTCTTTTCCAACTCAAAAAAGGTATAAATATCTACAAAAGGAGCTTTCTCTGTATCTATTTTAAATAGCCACATACTTGTCCAGAATATGGACATGCTTTAGTCTATCCCCCACCAGCAAATTCTGGATGTTTTCAGTTGTCCAGATACCACATAATCCTGCATAAATGACCCTTAGGATGTGGAGCTTTTGTTTCTGTACGGTTGTGTCATTAGAAGCATACCTACTACACACCTGTAAATGAGAAAACAAGTTACAAAACCATGTATATAATCCTAATTTTGTGAAATAAAACTATGTTCTCTTCATGTGCATATCTCCTTAGCAAAGAATGACAACCCAGTTCATTGGGGGGAGAGAACAATTGATATAAGGAAAAGGAAACCAAAGCAAAATATAAGCTCTCGTGATACAAGGCTAACTCCTAACATATAAAACTATGAAATTTATGAAAATTTTGTTTCTATGAGAAACAGGCATAGATTAAAAAAAAACATTAATCTCATTAAGTGATGAATAATTTAGGCCATTTTTTACTTGAATTCTTTGTGGTATTTTTATACTGCTTCTGAAAAAATAACCCATAGACAAAAGGAAAAATAATGCATCTATGATGGCAACTTCCCTTAGAGGTTCTATACCTGCAAAATGCCAATGACTTCTATTTCCTGAATATGCTTTATAGGCAGGACATCATTGTGAAAAATTTTGTTGAGTTATCTAATCTTTGGAAGAGACATTTTTGGTAGGCCTTCTTGTCCCCCCAAAAGGATGGAGAAGCTGAAACTGGGAAAGACTAACTCTCCTAAATTCAGTGTGGTATGAACTAATCCTGTCTTAAATGCATATCACTTTGCCTGACCCTATAACACATGCTGGAAAGCATCATAGCACGTGATAACCCACATGTGATGTGGGAACATGATAACCCAACTCACTACTTCCTGTGAAGGCTGAAAGAGCCATGAGAGTCATTTGGGCTAGAACCCTGAATCTCCCTCCTTTTCTACTTAGAGGAGTCATGAAATCGGTAACAGATAAGCCCTAGGTTTTAAAAGTATCAGAGCAAAAGTTAATATAATTGTTTAGACAAATAATAACAAAATTATTGAATAATGCCATATTTACTATGCTGAAACATTTTTAATGGATGGGGTAATTTTATATAGGGGCCTACATATATCATTTAAGGAATTTTATAAGACAGAGCTTAAGAAACCAAGCAGGATTTATTTATTTTACTGGGTTATGTCTACTGTTGGTGCTGTAGGTTAACTCCTTGTGTGTCAGTGAAACTGAAAAAGGTTCTTCTCCTAATGATTCATCAGTCTGAGAAGTACATTTTTCCATGTTCTTTATCAGTTTGGCTTTAACAAAACAAATGATTTCATGAGCATGGGGGCACATTTTGAAGATTCACCTGCAGTCTATAAGCCCAGATGGAATTTTCTTCTACTATAGTCCTGGGACCTGTCTCGTGTAGCCTCCTTCCTAGGTAAACTGCTCCCATACATTTATCCTGAGGTAAGCCTAGAATCTCCATTTTATGTTGCTGCTGAAACACAGATTCATTTCTCTAAGTGTTTATTCTGGTACTCACAGCACAGACACATAACATGGATAGCTACTGCTGTGTAGGATTTAAGGGTCTGTCTGTCTCCCTCCTTCCCTCCTTCCCTTCCTTCCATCCTTCCTTCCCTCCCTCATTCCTGCTTTCCCCTCCCTCCCTTCCCCTTCTTTATCTCTCTCTCTTTCTTTTACCTAAAATACTCTGGCCATAACAGCAATCAGCCCACTTACTCACCATTCTCCTCATTTCATAGCATTGCTGATTCAGAGATAAGATTGCGTGGGCCCTCCCTCAATAAAGAGCAAAGACTGAAGCCACAGGCCATCTGAGCTTCCTAGTCTATCTCTCTCACTTAGTGTCCGTGATTTTGGCCAGATTACTTCAAAGTATCTAAGCCTCAATTTAATCATGTGTGAAGGGAACTATTGATACCCACTGAATATACCTATCCAACAAAATTCTTTGAGAATGAAATAAGGTCATATACATAAAACACATTGAAAAATATCTGGTATATAGAAGATATTTCATCAATGGAAGATGTTGCTTACTAGATCCAAAAGTGAGAAGGAATTCTCTCTAAAGCAATTAACAGAGTCAGGGAAAATTCTAAAGCCCACTGAGTGCCTAGAGGAATCTTTCTGAATACTGTTGGGGCTGTTATTTGGATAATAGTAGTACCATTTAATTAATTAACATTTTATAGACAATTTAAGATGACAGCTGTATTCTTTCTTTTAATATGTAAAAACTGGCTGTATAATCAATGGGGAAAAATTACTAAAACAGTTGTACTTCTCAGTACAGAAGTATGGATAGAATCATGGGGAGGCTTCAAAAGACTATAAAATTGAATGAAAATGGTATGAGTATGTGTATGTATGCATTTTCTGACAAAAAGAGTTCAAAGCTTTCATTCAAATCTGAACAGGTCCTAGTAGGAAATAATATGTGATTCTATACTAGGTGTGTTGGGGTAAATAATTTAGTCATCACCTTTTTTCTTTACCTAGAAACTTGAGGAAAATATCAAATTTATGTTCCTAAAAATATGGTCTAGAGCCATTTTAGCATCCTTTTAGGGGTACTGTCCCCTTTGACAATTGAATAAAAATTACTGAAAATACTCTAAGTGGCAATCTCTCACTGTCCAAAAACCTCTCGTTGTTTGTGAGAAGGTCATAATATTGAGCCCTTCTTTACTACTGGCAATCTAGGACATGGGCAGAGAAGGAAAGAGAGAACAAGGAAAAGAAGGAAGGAAGAAGAAACAGGTTACAGAGTCATGGAGAACACAGAAGAGGAGGGAAGGGGGAAGGAGGAAAAAGACAGAGGGGGAGGGAGATGAGATGGAAGGAAAGAGAGAAAGGGAAGAAAGATGATAACTTCTTAGCTTCCAGCTTGTTAATGTGTAGGTATCTGAGAGACATTTCTCCCAAACTTCTCTCTCATCTTCCTTATACAATCAGCTCATTTTCTTTTCTTTAAAAATGATTTTTTAAATTTATTTATGCAAAAGAGAGAGAGAGCTCAAGTGCAAAGGACAGCATGAGCAGGAGGGAGGGACAGATGGAGAAGACAGACTCCTTTTTAAGCATGGAGCCAGACACAGGGCTCAATCCAAGGACCCTGGTATTATGACCTGAACTAAAGGCAGACACTTGACCAACTGAGCTACCCAGGTGTCCCTCAACACATTTTCTCTGAGAAAAAAGAAACAGTGAGAGCATTCTGACCGACTGCTTTTTTTTTTTTTTTAGATTTTATTTATTTATTTGACAGAGAGAGAGATCACAAGTAGGCAGAGAGGCAGGCAGAGAGAGAGGAGGAAGCAGGCTCCCTGCTGAGCAGAGAGCTGGATGCGGGGCCTTGATCTCAGGACCTTGAGATCATGACCTGAGCTGAAAGCAGAGGCTTTAACCCACTGAGCCACCCAGGCGCCCCTGATCTATTGCTTTTAAAATTACTATAAATACCTATAAATAGTATAGCATCTTTAATAACCTATCTTTTTGAAGTATTATATTTTATACCAAATTACTATACAATATTGTGTGAAGCTTCTTTTTTGCCAGACTATTTTTTGGGGAATGGATGAGACAACATCATTCTCCTTGGAGAACTGAAACAACATCCCTTCTATTCGATTTTTGTTCTCTGGTCTTGACACAATGTTAGATAGTGTCTTTTTGCCATTTCTGCTACAAGATAAATTATTTTCAATTCAGTTTAACAAATGTCGGTTGGGTGTGTTGTCTTATGACTTTCCTATATCAAGCCCAAGAAGTAGAAGAATTATATCTGCTCTAAAACTGTATAGGTCCATAAATGTCAGGGGTGAGATGCAGCAGTCAAAAAAGTACTCATGGGGAAAAGTTATTTTATAGAAATTAACTTGCTTTCCTCTTGAAAAGATCTGTAGCTTTCATAATGGGGTTTTCATTTTTTTTCTTTGTGCTTCTTCTGGTAGCATAACTGAAAAATATTTAACTTGACTCTTGCATTATTCATTCACTTGTTCATTCAAACATTTATTAAGGAACTGTAAAATCAGGTTACTTTGGTACAACTTCTCTGATTTCTTGAAGATCAGCATTAAAGTGAGGACACCTGGGATCTACTTAACTGGAGGGAATTAATGTTCAAAATTTATGAATATAGACATGTGAAAAGCCTGTTCTATAATGATCTCAATTTTATAATGACCAGCTAAGGCTAAGAAAAAGTCAAGTGATTCTTGGTCAGCTCAGATGATCCTATAGTTGATTAGGGGGCCCAAATCTATTAGCCAAAATGGCTCAGTCCACATACGAGAGCAATATAAATCAATCTTGAGTTTCTGATAAGGAGCAGAAATTCTATAATAAGGATTCATTATTAGATAAAGTTAGGGAGTTTGATTTTAATGATGGGCATGTTTACCCCAGTAGTGAGTCAGGTGGGATCACACCATCTCCCTCCTGTCTGATTAACCCATACAAATGTCCTCTCCTCCAACACTGGTCCTGACTCATTCCTGACATCTTACTATGGCTTTGTTGATGGGAGCAAAGAGTATCTGACATCCCTCCTTCTGGGGGTGATTTTGTTGATAGGTGCAAAAGGTGACTGGCATCCCTCCTTCTTATGCAACTGACAACTAAGAGCTCAAAGTAAGTAAATTTTTAAGTATCTTCTAGGAAGCTACTTCTCTCCAAACACAGGTAAACATGGTGGAGCAAGTTCTTATGCCTACTGTTCCTCCAGAAGTAAAACCACCACCTTGTAGTTACTTGGTTTATTGCCTCCTGTATTTCCAAATCATTAAGTTCCACAGGCTTCATCCAAAGAATGCTTATAGATCCACTTTCTTCTCTTATACCCACAGTTTTCTTAAGCCAGTGTCTCTCAACCTAGACACCATTCTGGGCCAGATAGATTGTTTTTGGAGGCTGCCCTGTGAAATGTAGGATGCATAGCAACGTCTCTCTACATACTAAGTGTCAGGAATAACCCCCAAGTTGTGACAACCAAAGATGTCTCCAGATATTTTCTAATGTCTCCAAGTCGAAACACCACTCTCTCCCCACCCACCTAATTGAGAACCACTATTTTAAGACCATGAACTTCAATGAGATCTCTGTGGATTCTTGCTTAGAGCCCTATTGACTGGGATTTTGCATGTGCTTTGGACAATATTAATTACATAATTTACCATATAGTAATTATATAGCTCCCTAGAATCCAATGAATTATGAGTGGTAAGTCAAGCACTAAGTATTCTAGGGCCCTCTAGAAAAGCTGAGCCTTCGTCTTTTCAAGAATCAGGCTCTGCAAGTACCAGTGGGACTCTTTGCCCAATGGGATACCCACTTTGCAAGCTTTCAGCCACCTACACTCAATCCAAAGCCTAAGACTTGCACAAAAAGGCAACAGCCAGTAGTCTCAAAATTTTACCCTTGCTAGCTAGTTTATTTTTCTTAGCTTCGTTGAACTGATTATAATTTGCACACATTAACTCATTTACTTGATTCTTTACTTCCTTTGATTTCTGACTTCAAGACATTTAATCACTATCCAGTTACACTGGCCCCCTATTCCTATTTAAGTTCATTCTTTGATACAGTTCCTACTCCAAGTTCTGTTTCATATTCTGTATCTATATCAATTTATTTCTTTGTCTTATGTCATCAGTCTTTCTTGGGCTCAATTCACTAGGCTCCTAGCCCTGGCATCTTCTTTTGTCCTGAATGTGTTCATATTGCAGCATGATAGAGATACTCTAGAACATAAAGAAGAGATAGCAGATTACCAGGGGGACAAAAAAGAAACAATAACAACAAAACAAGCACACATCTTCAGAAATACTTCAGAAATACCCCTACAGACTTCCTAATTTTTGAGAATATCACATAACCATACTTGAATACTTGTAATGATGACACTGATCCTTCAATAACGGAAAATGTATACTCCACTCAAGAAGAGAGAAAAATAGATACAGTTGCTGAGAAAGAATCCCATCTCCTCTGGTTCATAGAGAACTTATAAAACTTGAAGGAATAAGCTTTGGTTACCTGAAAAATATACTGATTTAAAATCTTACCTTACCTAAATATTTATTAAATTATTTGTATTTATACTTATTAGGTTAGATCATATGAAACTGTTATTTCTTATAGTCAAACACTGTCAATTATGTATTCAACCCAAGCAACACTAAGAAGTTCCTAAACATAAGAAAACACTTATTACAAACTAGCAGGGTCTCCTTCCGAAGCAAGCATATTTAAAATTTCATAAAAAGAATTCATTTCTACTTTGCCAATATTTGATGAACTCCTTCTTCTTACATGTATATCTTTATGATCACAGGAATCCAAGAACATTAACTCTAAATGGTACACTGAAACAGTATGAGGGATCACTCTACAAGATAAGACCATGTCACTAAGACAAGACAAGTAAAAGAACTGATTATCTTAATGAGCAAACCTACTTGCAAAGGACCCCTCCTGGCTCCTCAGATTTCTTTTTCTCAAGGTTAGTGCATTTTAATTTTAGATGTTCAAATCTGTACTTTTTAGATTCTAATCCCTTGCAGCATAGTAAGTCACATGCATCACATTTGTCATCTTTAAGATGACAGCTCTCAGCAACAAAAAAACAACAAACAAAACAATCCAAAGACACATGATAAGCTTCACAACACTACTGCTACCCTGATAAGCGATCAATACAGAAGTCATCTTTTCTGCAATGAAACGCCCATGGTTGCTAGTCATTGATGGCATCTAATGTTGGAAATGAGTAAGAGATACACATCTTTAATACATGAGATGTAACATGAGACAAAAAGTCAAAGAGGAGAAGGAAGAGAGAGACAGAAAAACCTAATTATACTAGATACCCAGGAATTCTGAAATGAACTCCATTCATCTCAGAGGAACATAAAGGAATATAAGAGAGTCAATTTAAATTTATTATCTGCCTGCTGCTGCTTCAGCTGCTGCTATCAGACACCCCATAGAGAACTGATGGGGAGAAAAGCATTCTTGTATGTTCTCCTCATGTGAACCTGAGGTGATGATATTGAGAATAAGCTTAAGTATGAAAAAATGGTGCTTCATCAAGGCCAAGTTTTATGTTACCAGTTCGATGGATCCAGGCAGAGCAAAAGTTCAATGAACATTTGTTGAATTTATTTATGAGATTTTTCCTGTAGAAATCCATGGTACAATAGACCATAACCTCTTATCTACAAGAGAGAAAAGAATCTTTTGTGTCAGGTAAAGGAATAACCAATAGTGGGAGGAATAGTTACTTGATACTTTTCCTGTATCTGTTAACACCAATTCATCCACCAGCTGGTGATGAGAATCCCCTTTTAATCTTCAGAACTCCATTTGGATAGGACTCCATTTCTCATTTATGTTCAAGAAATATACATCAGACCAGTAGCATTTAATAACACAAAAGTATTTTCCATGGTAAGTGCAGTACATACTTTTTCCAATTTTTCCACAGAGAAAATACGTAGAGAAAAAGGATTAAGAGAAAAGAGAATAATATACAAATATCCAAAGCCAAATGAAGCCTTAAAACTGACAGATGTCAAGGATATTTAAGCTAGACTCTACTGTTGATCTTCATATCCAATGTCTGGAAAGTTTTCATTTGTTTGTTTAATTTGGAAAATCTATCCATGATTACCAAGCTGTTCTCATAGACTTAAATGACCATGCTTCACAGTAAAAGGAAAAGACTCAAAGCTGTTATACAACTTTGGAGTCTTAACTCAAAGTTTTGTTAAACCATTCAGTGAGCTAAAACCAATGTTTACGTACAAAGTAGTTTTTCAGTGAAGGCCATCTCATGTTATGATCTGAAGCATGGATCCCTGAGTGTTCATTCTAGCTCCACCTTTATTAGCTGTGTGATGTCAGTCACTTAACTTCTCTGCATCAAAGGTTACATACAAATACTTCTGCTCTTGGCTGATCCATAGTAAGTTATAGTTCCCTTCTTTGTTTTCATTTCTCAGTTTTCTAAGACTCTTAACAATCAACAAACTTTTGAGAAGAGAGAAACTCTAAGTGGTGACAAGATGTCCGCTGAAAAGTAAGCACGTGTGGTGTTATACTTTCCAAAATTCAATGTCGGTTATGATCAACATAGTTTCCATCCTTTAATCTTCTTTTTAATTATATTTTTCCAGTGTTCCAGAATTCATTGTTTTTGTACCACATCCAGCGCTCCATGCAATATGTGCCCTCCTTAGTACCCACCAGCAGGATCACCCATCCCCCATCCCACTCCCCTCTAAAACCCTCAGTCTGTTTCTCAGAGTCCTCAGTCTGTCATGGTTCATCTCTCCCAATTCACTCTTCCTTTCCTTTTCCTAATGTCTTTCATGCTATTCCTTATGCTCCACAAGTAAGTGAAACCATATGATAATTGACTTTCTCTGCTTGGCTTATTCACTCAGCATAATCTCCCCCCGTCCTGTCCATGTTGATACAAAAGTTGGGTATTCATCCTTTCTGATGGCTGAGTAATATTCCATTGCATATATCAATTAAGAGAGAGCCTGCCTCAGCTACTCAGGTTTTGCAAATAAGTAATTTCTGGGGAGGCAAATACATATCTGAGCTGAAGTTTTTGATCAACTGACTAAAAATATCACATAAAAATTTGGTCATCCTCTCATTATCAAACACTTCTTTGTTTTCGTCACTACGATGTTAAGCCCTAGCCTTCAGGTAATACTCTTAACACAATCTAGTAAGACTTTCTGCTGCCACACCAATAAAGCATGGCTGTAAACTCAGCACTTACTATTCACGTGGCCTATGCAATTCTTTCCTACTTTCATAATAATAAACCAACATTAAATCACCCTCATAACCATATTAAAGTTAATTTCCTCCAAATTGTATGTCATATTTATAAGGCATGACTCTGCATTTAGACAGTGCTTATTTCCTAAGGTGCTCTAAGCACGGCCTATGCATTTTATTTATGCAAATACATCACTGGTGTAAAAAGAGACAGATTATTTTCCTTTAAAGATAATCCATTTTCTGATTTGGACTAAAAACTTGGAGTCCTCAGTAGCATAAATGTCATATTCAGTCAAATTACTATTCCATAGAGCTCATTATTCAGTCTTTCACCAATAAAAACAAGAGATATTTTATGAAAAACCATTCATTTATTCGATCTACTGCCAGGTACTGAAAAAAGCTGTAAAGATGAATCTAAACCAGCCCTGAAGTTTTGGCTTCCATAGCCCAGTTAGGAAGAGAGATAGGAAAACAATCCCAGTATATCACAGGGCTGTTACAGCAAGATTTGGGCATGTGAGTGAGGACAGAGAGGAAGAAGAGAAAAATACATTCAGGTTCAGAGTAAGCATTACTAAAAGGAATTTGCCATGAGTTTTAGAAAATGAGTAGGTCTTTCAGAAGTGGCTAAGAGAGAAAACAAGGAAGTCTCACATTCTAAGGAAAGGAAGAGCTGTATCTAAAGATCACTGAATGGGGAATGGGACTGGAGAAGGAAAGAAGCTATGACAAGTGCTTCCGCCAGGCCTCAAGTGTTCTTATTTTTAGTTAGTATATGCAGATCTCATTCCACACACCATTTGGGCAACCACCAGAATTTTCAATGGAAAAGAGAGAAATCACAAGTCAATGCAAATTATAAAAGCAATTTGGCAAGACCACATGGTTGCTGCCATGCTGTTTCCCTGACTAGAGAGAACGGTTGGACTTCTGGCTTCCTTGCCACTTGCTCCTCACGCAGCCTGTTAAATTTGAGAAATCTTGCTAATGTGTTAGTGTTGCCAATTTACTGCACACATTACATTTTATATTTCTGCATACCATGGTAGTATTTTTGTGCCACTCTATGATTAAACATATTTTAAGTAGTGTGACTAGATATGTGTTGGCAGGCAATATGTCTAGTGTTCAAAAGAGGAAGCTGTCAAAGGATTCCCTGTGTTAGCAACACGGTAAGGAAAGTGGCATCTTCAGATGGAATAAAACAAAACAAAACAAAACAGGCAGACAAGACGGTGACTATCTATATACCTACATGAGTACCCATCCACCTAGCTATCTAGGTACTTACCTGCACATTTATTTTTCATATATTTCACAAAATATAGGAAAACAATCTAGAAAAACCTAATGAGTCACTTGCTGCCTTAGCTCCCAGTCCCATTTATTCTTCGTGGGACATGATTTCACATTGATGGTGCACTTATGAAAAAACAAACAGCAACAACTTTTTTTTTTCTAAAACTGTGATGCTAAAATTCATGGGTCTCCCAAATCTGAAGACTCTCCTCTGAGTTGACAGGATCCACAATAGGGAACAAGGGAAGCTAGAAAAGGTTGTGCTAATGATCACTGCTGCTTCTCCTTTTCTGTGTAGCAAGAGACCGCTTCTCTCAAGTTTTTAAATCCGTGGCTAGTTAGATCAAGATCAGGCTTTTATCTGGTATGTTTCTACATTATCTCTTTCTGGTAATATATAACCTACTCAAAATGCTATAGAGAGGAAATGTTGAAGTTCACATAGCTAACAGAGAAGTGGTGTGATGGAAAATGGAGAAGACAAGGCTAACAACAACAACAAAAACCACAAAGAGCTTACAGCACTTCACTCAGGAAGGGAAGTCTGGTGTCCTATAGGAGTCCAGTCATACACAATTAGAGACTGTACACATGCAAATGGTTGGCCAAATCCACACTCTATCCTCTGAAACTAATGGCAAGCCTTCCCTCCTACACTTGTACCACCCACCTTGATATAATAGATTCCCAAGGAAATTATTTGTTGTGGTTCTTTTGACTTAAATGAGTCTGAACTATGAAAACTACAATTTTTCTTAAATTTCCTTTGTTTAAAGCCTTTTCTCTATGAGAGTGTTAAGGTCTCAATGGGCCATGATCCTATAATAATTGTAAAGAAAAGAGCCAAGGACATCCCGTGACCACTTTTCTATATATGCACATATTATACCTAAAGACTTGAAACAATGGTGCAATTTGCATAGGATCCAGGGAAGATTTTCAGGATAGGTGAATGCCCATGGGTTAGAGAAGGCTCATCTCCTGAATTGGGATAGAACCCACAAGCATGATGGTAAATGGTCAGGGATTGGAGAACTGGGGATCTCTATCTCTTTGATCAGACATAACTGAAAGGACACACAGAGCCCTGGTAATCCAGACATCCAGTAAGTGGTTCCTGGAGCCAATGAGATACAGAAGTATGTGAATGAGTTACGGAATCACGTGAGCCAGTTTGAATTCTACCTTCCCAATTTACTAATTATGCACCCACAGAACATTCCCTTGGCTTTTCTCAGTCTTAGGATCATCTATATAACCAAAGTATTGTGAAAAGAGTTATAAATAATGGACATGAGATATTCAGCATATTCTTGACATTCAACATGCATGAATTATCACTGCATAAACAGTGTCGAAGAATTTAGGTGAATTCTATCTACAAAATGAAGTGCTGCTTTTGTGAGTTATTTTGTGGAACAACTCAGCAATTCGTCATGCCTCCCTGCATAAATTCTGTGAGGGTCTTTTTTATGTCTGTCATTGTCTTCAAACCTTTATAGTTCTAGGGAAACTACAGCATATTATCTTCTGTTGACTTAAAAACCATCCAAATCTTGGATTTAGCACATGAGTTCATGTTCGCTTTGTAAATCTATGACCTTTACATATATAACATTTCATAGATATTCACTCCCTGGTAAAGAGGGGATGGAGACTTTCAGGTGTTTATTACATATCCACTGCTCAATGAAGAATAAATAAGACCAAATGAGCCTTGTCTAAGAGAACCAAAGAGACCACAGGACACAACTTGTTCTACACAAAACCTCAGCACACAGACTGAATGTCTATCCCATCACAACCAGGTCTTCAGATTTCTCCACATCGTCTTTTTTTGTTGTTGTTTTGTGTTTCTTTTATGCACAGATCATTTCTTTTATTTATTTTTACTTTTCATTATGTTCAGTTAGCTAACATATAGTACATTGTAAGTTTTTGTTGTAGTATTCAATGATTCATTAGTTGCATATAATACCCAGTGCTCTCCTTAATACTCATCGCCTGATCACTCCATCTCCCCAACCCTGTTCTCCTCTAACCCTCAGTTTGTTTCCCAGAGTGCAGAGTCTTTCATGGATTGTGTCCCTCTCTAATTTTTTCCCACTCAGTTCCCCCCCTTCCCCTGTGGTCCTCTGATCTATTCCTTATGTCCTTATTATGTCCCATATATGACTGACCCCATATGGTAACTGTCTCTCTCTGTTTGGCTTATTTCACTTAGCATAAGCCCCTCCAGTTCCATCCATGTCAGTGCAAATGAGTAATATTCCATTGTTTATATGAACCATATCTTCTTTATCCATTCATCTGTTGAAGGGCATCTCAGCTTTTTCCACAGTTTGGCGATTGTGGACATTGTTACTATGATAAACACTGGAGTGCATGTGCTCCTTTTTACTAAATTTATATTTTGGGGGTAAATACCTTGTAATTTGAATCATTTGGTCATAGAGTAGCTCTATGTTCAATATCCTGAGGAACCTCCATACTATTTTCCAGAGTGGCTCTGGGGTTCCAGTTTCCCTTCTCACCAACGGTACAAGAGGGATCCCTTCCCTCTTCTCCACAACGTGGCCAACACTTTCTGCTTACTGTTGTGTCAATTTTGGTCATTCTAGCTAAAGTAAGGTGGTATCTCATTGTGGTTTTGATCAGTATTTCCTGATGGCTAGTGATGTTGAACATTTTTTTGTGTGTCTTTTAGCCATTTGTATGTCTTCTACATCATCTTTTAAGTTTCACCTTTTCAGTACTCATTCCTTCCTTTCTGGAGTCACTTTATAAACATTTTAGCATCATAAAAGTTCCTGTGAGGTGTCAAAATATTCCATCCCTGTCCTTCCTCAGCCTGACTTGGCCTCTAAATCAGTAAGTCTTGGGTGTCATTTGTTTGACACCTCTGCCTTCAGTCTCCTCCAACTCCCCATGTCATTGTTAAGGAACTACAGGTTCCTTTAAAGTCAAGGATTCTTCATCAAAACACAAATACAGAAAATCAAACTTCTTGGTAAATATTTCAAAACTATATTTAGTAAAAAGCCCCAATTCTCTTTAGCTCTTAGATTTCCTGTCACAAAATTCACACTGTTTATGAGTAATGATCTGGAGCTGGTATTTGGGAGCATGGCTGAAAAACTGGATACCTCAGATTCATACTTAGAAGTCATCCATAAAATACTCAGTGTAAAAAGGCAAGGAAAAAAAAAACCATCAGCTACAAAGCCAGAAAAGTGAAATCAGGCCACTACCAGAGGACCACTTGTCAGACAGGAGACACAGATACAACTGTTCTCTTGACATGCCTCCTTCTGGCAGAGTGACAGACATAGCCTCCAACTTGCTGAGATATGTGGAACAAGACCCAGTAGTCACTGCATGATTATTAGTGAGTAGATTCTATGTGTACCTGAAATAAGCATCCTTATCATTTCGATTCACCTCACCATCTCTAAATGTAGAGGATATCAAGACGACTTTCTTCTATAATCTTTTTTTCTTCATAAGGATCTAGAACTGTTCAATATTCATCATCAAATTCTGACAAAGACTGTGATGTTTCCAACGTGCTGATTTCCTGTTTCTAACGAACCACCTGGCATGTAGCAGGTACATAATAAATTATCTGAAATTCATTTACTAATTTAGCTGACATCTTCCATACTAAAAGGGAGATTGTAGTTAAAGGGGAGGAAAATAAATTCTAGCCTGCACAGTTCTGGAAGGAACAAAAATGAAAGGAAACCCTTCACTGACCTATACTGCTTTGGCAATAAGTGCTTTCTTAATTTGAAGCAAAAAAAAAAAAAAAATGCTGTGTAGATTAAAAGTATACATATTGAAATTGCTTGATTTTTATCAAATACATTTGAATAAAATGTGCCAACTAGACAACAGGAAGTCTATGGATGATAATGTTATGCCTCATAACTTCATTAATTTTGATGCTTAGTTCCAAAGCAGCTAGTACCTCAATAAACTATCAGCCTGAAGAAACTTACTTCTCCTCTCAGACTCCACGTGGATAAATAGCAGAACACACTGCTGGAATAACTTGCTTCTGGGGCAAGCAACAAAACAGTTGTTCCCTCAATAGCCAGACCTCAACAGTATTTGCATGTTCTCAAAGAAGCAGAAAACTGGGGCGCCTCGGTGGCTCAGTTGGTTGAGCAACTGCCTTTGGCTCAGGTCATGATCCTGGAGACCCAGGATCGAGCCCCACATCGGGCTCCCTGCTTGGCGGGAAGCCTGCTTCTCCCTCTCTCACTCCCCCTGCTTGTGTTCCCTCTCTGGCTGTGTTTCTCTCTGTCAAATAAATAAAATCTTAAAAAAAAAAAAAAAGCAGAAAACTTATTTTAAGGAACTAAAAAAAAACAGCACATGAAACACCAAACATAAAAGTGTCTAGGCATAAGGATGAGTCTCACATAGCAGAAGAGGTTAAGTAATATTTTGACCAAAGCACAGAATAGTCTAAATGCATATGTTAGAAAAACAGATCATCACCACATAGGAATTCAGAAACCAGGAATGGGTGCATCTAAGTGCTCCTAAGAAATACTGACCTCAGTATTGGAGTGTCGATTCTGGAAAGTTTTTACTTAGACCTGAAGATTAGATTCCATGCCCCTGATATGAGCACCCTCAATTTCCTGTGCTTCCCCAAATAAGATGCGTATTAGGCTACACTACAATTGCTTATTCAAATGGTCTTTTTTTTTCCCTCCTTGAATGTTTGCTCACTAAGAAAGTATCCTCTTCATGGTGGTTAGCATACAGTGGCTAGCACAGTGCCTGATACAAATCAGATAATCAATTTATATTCAGTCAGTGAGAAACTCAGTCCTGATTTATGTCAATCATCCATTAGAACACTGATCTTAAATTCTCGATTCTTTTCTATAAGGTCAGGGAAAATCCATTCTTTCATTATCTAGAAGTAGAATCTAATGCCCTCAAGCCAAAGTCTGAATCTGTCTGTCTAGGGCAGGGGCACTATATATATATCATATATATATATATATATATCATATATATATATATATATTTAATTTAATAAATTTAATAAAATGTAACATATGTATTATATTTGGTGCTACACAAGTGCAACAAGATGATAAGCTGACAACTTATTTCTCGAATTTCTTGGTCAATACTCTGTACTACTAGAGCATAAACAGTGAGTCATGGGCTACATTAAAAATGGCCATTTTGGGGCGCCTGGGTGGCTCAGTTGGTTGGGTGACTGCCTTCGGCTCAGGTCATGATCCCGGAGACCCGGGATCGAGTCCCACATCGGGCTCCCTGCTCCGCGGGAAGCCTGCTTCTCCCTCTCTCACTCTCCCTGCTTGTGTTCCCTCTCTGGCTGTGTTTCTCTCTGTCAAATAAATAAAATCTTTAAAAAAAAAATGGCCATTTGCCTTTGTTCAGCATGCTTTGCAGAATGGCAAACTACAGAAAGTGACATGAACACAACCAGCAAAGAGGCTGGGCAGTCTCCTTACCCTGCTCTA
>PITA01022216.1:0-30856 GCA_004023965.1 Spilogale gracilis | reverse complement strand
TGAACTTCTGGGACTTCATCAAAATAAAAAGCTTCTGTACAGCAAAGGAAACAGTCAACAAAACAAAGAGGCAACCCACAGAATGGGAGAAGATATTTGCAAATGACACTACAGACAAAGGGCTGGTATCCAAGATCTATAAAGAACTACTCAAACTCAACACCCAAAAAGAAGATGAACACATCCAAAAATGGGCAAGGGACATGAAGAGGCACTTCTCCGTAGAAGATATACAAACGGCCAACAGATACATGAAAAAATGTTCAGTGTCACTAGCTATCAGGGAAATTCAAATCAAAACCACACTGAGATACCACCTTACACCAGTCAGAATGGCCAAAATTAACAAGACAGAAAACAACAAGTGTTGGAGAGGCTGCGGAGAAAGAGGAACCCTCTTACACTGTTGGTGGGAATGTAAACTGGTGCAGCCGCTTTGGAAAACAGTGTGGAGATTCATTAAAAAATTAAAGATAGAGCTACCCTATGACCCTGCAATTGCACTACTGGGCATTTACCCCAAAGATACAGATGTAGTGAAAAGAAGGGCCATATGTATCCCAATGTTCACTGCAGCAATGGCCACAATCGCCAAACTGTGGAAAGAGCCAAGGTGCCCATCAACAGATGAATGGATAAAGAAGATGTGGTCCGTATATACAATGGAATACTATGTCTCCATCAGAAAGGATGAATACCCAACTTTTGTAGCAACATGGACTGGACTGGAAGAGATTATGCTGAGTGAAATAAGCCAAGAAGAGAAAGTCAAGTATCGCATGGTTTCACTTACTTGTGGTGCATGAGGGGTAACCTGGAGGACAGTGGGAGAAGGAAAGTAAATGGGAACTAGGGTAATCTAGGGAGGGAAACAAAACAACAGAGACTATGGACACAGAAACAAACTGAGGGACTTGGAGGGAGGGGGGTGGAGGGATGGGAGAGCCTGGTGGTGGGTACTGGGGACACCTAAAGCATGGAGCACTGGGTGTGGGGAATGGGGAATGAATCTTGGAACACTGGGAACAAAAATTTAAGTAACAATAAAAAAAAGAAAATGCAAATCAAAAAAAAATGTTGTTTGTTCAGAAGTAGGATCTTGAATGAGATAACTAGACTGTCCTCTTCAAAAATATAATGCCATCAGGAACAACAAAAACAAAGACATCATGGGAGTTCCAGGTAATAAGGACTGACGTGCAATTTAGGAACTTTCATTAGAGCCTGGGAAAATATCTGTATCACAGCACACACTCCTATCCTTAATCTCTCTCCTATATATATGATATAGACAGAGACATTAAATGCATCTATATACGTACATGTGTACATAGATATGACTTTTTAAACAATGGGAAAATTTATGCAGCACATATTACATAATGCTATTGATTTAATATTATCCTCAGATTTGATAATTGAATTGTATTATGGTTAAATAAGATAATGCCCTTAAAATCAGGAAATAAATGCTGGAGTATTTAGGGGTGAAGCGGGTTTGAATTTACTAAAGTAATAGGAATGCGGGTGTGGGTCTATGTAGACAGAGAGAGCATATATATGAATGTTAACTGTTGAATTCAGATGAACAGAATAAAGGTGATAATTGTATTCTTCCAACTTTTCTGTAGGTTTGAAATGTTTCAAAGTATAATTTTGAGGGAAATTGGTTGTAAAATATGGGAGATTGAAAGCTAAAACTTGGCACCCTATGGGTCTTTCCCTTGGGTATGGCAGTCTTCAATATTATCCACCAGTACAAGAAAATGTAAGTCACTAGTTTGCTGTACACACCCATCTAAAGGATCCTTTCCTGCCACCCAGCCTCCAAGCCTGGAAATCTGGTGAGTTTGGAGCTATTTTGTATGTTTCAAAGCTTCTGAATAAGATGTCTGGCTTTTATATTTAATTGCAAAAGACAAATCAATGTGTACTTATTTTCAGGGAAAAAAATCCAAGTAAGAGTGGAGTTATCTGAAACCTTCCAGTTTCTGTAGATATACTACTTCTCCCTGTGTATTCTAAACAGAGACCTCTGGGATGCACTTTTGCTAGACTTATACAGGAAGTACAAGAGTGAACAAAAACTCTCAGGATCCTTCTCTGGCATTGATTCTATCATCCCTCCTTTGGGTTCCTCACAGGTAGACATGTAGGAGACTGCTGCTCTGCTTGCAGATGTCTGTGAAGGCAGATTTTTTTGCCTGAGTTAGCTCAGTTTCCCAGAAACACAATGTAGTTTTTGTATCTATTACCAGGTGCTCAATAATATTTAATTTTGGAATGAAGTGATGCACCCAGACTTGGTTGCTGTCCCTCTGGGATATAAATACAGTGGACATACTGCGTTTCGCGTTTCCTGTTGTTAGCTGGAGAAAGAGAGCTTTGTAAATTGGATTTGTTAAAAAAAAAAAAAAAATGACAGGTGGGGCGCCTGGGTGGCTCAGTCATTAAGTGTCTGCCTTCGGCTCAGGTCATGATCCGGGAGTCCCTGGATTGAGCCCTGCATCGGGCTCCCTGCTCAGCGGGAAGCCTGCTTCTCCCTCTCTCACTCCCCCTGCTTGTGTTCCCTCTCTGGCTGTTTCTCTCTGTCAAATAAATAAAACCTTTAAAAAAAATGACAGACAACAGAATAGTATAAAATAAACTCTATTCTTTGAGATCGCTAAACTTTCCTCCTTCAAGGAAATGGAAATGTGCTGGAGAGCTGATGAACAGTCTGCAATGGCATCATTCAGGGTTATTCTTGACCCAAGCCCTTGGCATTTTCTTCCAGCTGCTGCTGACTGCAGTCATCCACAGGATGGGGGTGAGGAGGGAAAAGGGTTAGGCATCTCATAATTATCTGTGAATCTGGGTATTGGTGTTTCTTACGTAGCTGTCAAATGTGCAGGCTGCGGAGCTGTGATTTCTGCACTCAAACGATCCATTTGGAGTAAAAACCTATAGAGTGGTTGTGAAATTTGATTCTGAGAGATGAAGCCTTCTTACTTTCATATTTGCGGATTTCACTGTTTTGTTGTTTTAGTTTTTCTCATCAATGGGGGAACTACTCATGACTAAGCTTTGTTGAAATAAGAACTTTTCACATTTCCACTATTAGTTTTTACCTGAAATAGAAGAGGAAAAAAAATAAATGAGACTCTTCTATTGGTTCTGCTGATATTTGAGGCTGAAGTGACAGCTAAGGAAGAAAAGAGGCCGAGTGCAACCTGAAAAGTGGATAGTCGTGGTAGTAAACTATGTAAACTAGTAAAATACAAGGCCCCACCACCTCATACTGCTGATCGCCCTACTCAAAGCTGCTGCAAGTGGGTTAGCCAGATCCCTACCATCTCACCCCTCTGGACCAGTTTACTCTACATTCTACTCTTCCAGAGAAAAATGAAGGCCTTTCACACCTCCCAGGAGATGTGCCTTTCTTCAAACATGCACATTCAGAAACAGTCTGTTCTAGAAATGAGAGCATATTTTGTATGAAAATACTGTTCTTAAATACATGTCATATATATATATAGTTGTTTTTTTTTAAATAGGAGGGTGGTGCCAAGGAAAGAATCCTAGAATGTGAAAAGCAGCAGGGCCCTTAGACACCATCTGTAATATTGTGATTTATAATAAGAAATGCAAATTGGTCTTTGTTCCAGTTTCTGGCAGAACCTCTAAAATGCTTGGAATTAGTGTTTTGTTATATTAATGAGGTGACTTTTGGAAAGTCATAAAAGGATGGAAGGTGATTACCAACCTCACGATTTGGGGGGTTGGAACTCTGTCTTATCCCCCTGACCTCTGAGGATGAGAGAGGGGCTGAAGTTGACTCAGTCATCAACTGAACTGAACTGCCAATGATTTAGTCAATCATGCCTATGTAATGAAGCCTCCATTAAAAACCCAAAAGATGGGGGTTCAGAGAGTTTCCGGGTTGGTGAACACATAGAGGTGCTGGGAGAGTGGAGCTCCCACAGAGGGCATGGGAGTTCTGTACTCTTTCCCCATCACTTGCCCTATGCATCTCTTCCTTCTGGCTATTCCTGAATTATAGCCTTTTAAAATAAACCAGTAATCAGGGCTCTTGACTGGCTCAGTCAGTAGAGCATGCAACTCTTGATCTTGGAGTCATGAGTTCCAGCCCCATGGGTGCAGAGATCACATACATACATATATTTACATGGAAGAAATAAACCAATAAGCTAGTAAATAAAATGTTTCTCTGAGTTCTGGGAGACACTCTAGCAAATTAATCAAAGCCTAGGAGAGGGTTCTCAGGAAACTGATTCATAGTCAGATATTTAGGTGACAGCCTGGTTTGCTACCAGCTGAGATGGGGCCGGGGTGGGGGCAGGCTCACGGGACTGGACCCTTACTATGGTATCTAATGCTATCTTCTGCTAAACCTAGTAGGTAAAATCAGAAGAGTTCAATCTTAGGACATCCAGATGGTGTCCCAAAAATTGCTTGTTGGTATGGGAAACATCCCCCCTCCAAGCTGGAACTGGTACCAGAATCTATTTACCATCCAAATATAATTCCACTTTTGGCCTTGAGGAAACAGTGGTATCAAGAGGCCAAGTAGTAATTAAAGCCACAAGACCTATAAATGAAAATCCCGAGACTAAAATCTGTGCCTTGAGCCTTTTCACTATGTCACAAAGTTTAAGAAAAGGGAGAGGAAAGGCTCCGATCTGGAGGAAAGCAACAAGCTCCACAGTGTATTGGGTACCTCAGCTGGGACAGGAATAAGACTTCATAGAAAGTCTCTTTTAAGTATTCTTCTTAAGAGATTACAGAGAAAGAAAGGAATCATCAGAAAGAGAAAAGGGAAAATTAGCAAATAAAGAGCAAAGCTAAACCTTGGACTGATCTATTTATACCCTTTAGAGACCAATATCCTGTAATGTTAATTTTAGTAGTAAGCCCTTAGATCCTGACGGGACCCCTGGAGATCAACAATGAGGAGGTCATGGGCAGCTACTGGGAAGGTCAGAGGCCTGTCCTGGCAGCACTCTTCCAGAAGCTGGATGAAACCAGACCAGCCAAGATGGCAGATGCCATCACAGGAACCCCCTGACCAAATTAGGAAGAAAAAGCCAAACCCTTGCTTCCCACCCCCTAGTTAACAACTGTGACTGCACGAAACCCAACCCCCAGGAGACGCAGCTCTACCTCTTCGTTGAGCTTGCCTGCTCTCCTATCTCAAGAGTGTACTTTTTTGCTTTAACAGACTTTCCTGCTTCTTTACTCAATCCACTAGGCCATGCGTCTGTCCTTGAATTTCTTCTGATGACAAGACCAAGAACCTTCAGTAACCCCTTCTGGTCTGGCTGAGTAGAAGTACCAGGGCCAGGGGTCTCTCCAGTTCTCATGGCAATACAGTTGCTACTTAGGAACATTTGTAGGAACATTTTCCACTAGATCAGCTAACAATTCCTAAGTGAAAACTCAAAAAGTAATTTCTCATTCCCAGGTGTTCCTTATCACCTAATTCTTTCCAAACTACTTCTTAGGGAAAGGTTTTATTTTTAAATATTTCACTTCAGTATAGGGAAGGCAAATATAAATATAAATTTATTTCCTAAAATTTTAGATTTTGGGGAGCTATATTCTCTTTAGAACAGTAAGATCTAAAAGCTTTTGAAGGTATCATAGATTTGATGCAGAGATTATTTTCAAGTTAAAACCTCTAAAATATTGAGGCACCTGGGTGGCTTAGTTGTTAAGCATCTGCCTTTGGCTTGGGTCATGATCCCAGTGTCCTGGGATTGAGCCCCTTATCCCACTCCCTGCTCAGTGGGAAGCCTGCTTCTCCCTCTCCCACTCCCCCTGCCCGTGTTCCCTCTCTCGCCGCTGTCAACTAAATAAATAAAATCTTAAAATACAAATAAAATCTCTAAAATTTTACATAAATTTCCTTTATCTGCTCTAGATAGACTGGTTACAGATCTAATCCATTCATCTACCTCTTCTTTTCCCTTTTTTCTATGTTATACAAACAAGACTGTTGAGAGAGGAATGCAAATCCCATCAATGGCAAGTCTCAGCCTTTCATAAGTAACTGCCTCGTTTGGGATAGTAGATTGATGGTCTTTCTCATTGGTAGCCACATACCTGAATCACCTAGAAAGCTTTTAAAAACTAATACCCCAAACACATGTAAAACCATTTTAATCAGAATCTCTAGCTGTGATATTTAGGCCTCTGCGTAAGGCAAAACTTTTCCAGGTTCTTATAATGACAGCATGATTTAAAGTTACTTAGGAGACCTGCTCTATTTCCCATGGTTCTCTTTGTTTCTCTCTAGCTCTCCCACCACTGGCTTCTTTCCCATTGGACCTAAAGATTTTAATCTTCCTTCTTGTGATTTGAGGTGAATCTCTCTTTCTCAACTGGAATTCCAAGGCAAGGATTTCCTTCTGTTTATTTACCGGGGTCATTACCAAGTTCACCTCTAGATTCCCTTTCCCCAAAGCTAATTCACCAGAAAGGCTTCCTCAAGACAGGTAGCTAGGCTTTCCTATGCCTGTACCTGTCAATCATGGATAATGACTTACAGGTAGGGTCACTGGGTGCTGTGGGACTCATATAAACCCCCAGGTCCTTCCATTCTCTGCGCCACCAGGCAACTGGTTTCAGTAGTCTGAGGTCAGTCCTATTTAAGAGTCCTTGGAAACAAAAGCAACATGCGTACAAGAAGGTAAAAGGAGGGTGGCTCAGTGGATTAAAGCCTCTGCCTTCAGCTCAGGTCATGATCTCAAGGTCCTGGCATCCAGGCCCGCATCAGGGATCCTGCTTCTTCCTCTCTCTCTGTCTGCCTCTCTGCCTACTTGTGATCTCTCTGTCAAATAAATAAATAAAATCTTAAAAAAAAAAAAGAAGAAGAAGAAGAAGGAGGAGGAGGAGGAGGAGGAGGAGGAGGTGGTGGTGGTAAAAGGAGGGATACCAGGATGGCTTAGTTGGTTAAGTGTCTGCCTTTGGCTCAGGTCATGATCATCGGGCTCAGTAGGTCAGTAGGGAGTCTGCTTCTCCCTCTCCTTCTGCCCCTCCCCTGGCTTGTGCTCTCTCTCTTTCTCTTACTCTCTCTCAAATAAATAAATAAATAAAATCTGTATTTATTTTTTATTTTTTAAAGATTTTATTTATTTATTTGACAGAGAGAGAGAGAGAGAGACAGTGAGAAAGGGAACACAAGCAGGGCGGGCAGTAGAGGGAGAGGGGAGAAGTAGGCTTTCCCATGAGCAGAGAGCCTGATCCCAGGATCAGGCTGAGCCACCTAGGTGCCCCTAAATAAATAAAACCTTACAAAAAAAAAAGGTAAAAGGAAGCTTAGGTGAGCTTTCTTAACTGTCACCCAGGCATCAGGCAGGGATGTCTACTGGGCTGGGCATTGCACACAGCAAAAACTCAGTAAATACTGGTGTACAGGGGATAGCCTGAAGCTATTTTGCAGGTCTGTAAATATTTTTGCCAATCTGAAGGTAATTTGGTTGGGTTTGGCTTTTCTCAATAGTAAGAGCTGGGAACCATACGGTGACTGGAATATTTTATATTTATATTTTATATTTAGTTTAAGTGCAATAAATTTGTATTTTGCCAAGGATCAATATAAGCTATACTTATTTCATTTTTTTATCCATCAGTTTGAAAATTGGGGTTTTGCTCCTTTTAAGCTCATGGTACCTTTCCAGTCCTCACATTTCCTCAAAGACTACTGACTTAGAATCTAAATTCTGTTTGCTTATTCTTTCAGCATTCTAAGACAGAGTTCATCTATCTTGGCAGATTTTACTCAATTAAATAATTGTTCTCTTGTGTCTTCTCACCTTTGAGGATTGTTCTTTTCTTCTCAGGCTTGCATAGTGAGATATGGTTTGTACCTAAATGGTGGGTTTCTCAGAGGTGCTCCTCCCAGGACCCTGAAGTCTGGGGACCTGTCAGGGGAGCACCTAGGAGGGAGCCCTGTCTAGACTCAGAATTAGGAGTCATGAGGCTTTGGGTAGCTGTTTTTTGTTTTTACAGCTAGGTATGGCAAGAGAAAAGGTTCTGAGAGTGAGCTTGTCCTGTGGGTTTTGACCACGTACCTCTGGAAATACGATTCAGGTGAGCCAGAAGGTTCAGACTTCCTTCCCGGTTACATCTGTTGTTTTCATTGGACAGCTGGGCAGCAGACTCCGAGCTCTGCCTGTTGAGGGTAGACGTGCATCCTATTCCAGGAAATAATTACAGTTTAGGCAAGTTAAACACATTCACTTGAGATAATGCTTTCTGCAATTCCTCTTCCCCCTTTCTCAGACCAGAAGAAAACCCTGGGGACTCTACGGTGGGGACTTTAGTGTGAAGGGATGGAAGCTTACTTTTCACAAGGCCCTCAACAAATGCCAGCTTAGTCATTAGTATTATCACACCCAATGGCTGAAATTACGAAGGAGACTTTTCTCATGACACGGCTGCTGCTCTGCTGTCGAAAGAGGCTCAGTCGCTATTCTGACCAGTCCAAGACTGAGAAATGATGGCCTCTGTGTGAGTGCAATCCAGGAGGAGGATGTGGGGAGAAGAACCACACTGGGGACAATGAAGAGTGACCAAGACATGAGAGAGGCGATGAGGCTGGCAGCAGCAGAGACCCTCACTGTGCTGAATGTGGTACTCAGCAAGCTGAGTTCTGCTGGATGACTACCACACTGGATGAGGAGAGGAGCAGAGGAGTCACAAGAAGGACTGAGGAGGTCAGACGACTCAAGACGGAGGGACAGCTCAGCCTTGGGACAAATCTCTCACTGAGCTTATTCACTCATCTAAAAAGTAGGAATATTCATACCCGCCCTATTCTCCCTAGTTTAGCATTTGTAAGAGTAAATGAAGTCCTTACAATCTGTGAAGCCCTAAAACACACAAGTCCTTGGAAGGATACATAATGCCAGAAGTAGGCAAACTTGGGCCCCCCTGCCCTACCGTTTCCTTGGTCAGAAATGCTGAGATGATGTTCCAGCTTTTCTTGAAGGCAGTCATTGATGAAAAGAATTTCCTTCAGGTGCTGGTGCAGGTTCTGGATCTCATCTTCTGCAGTCATTCCACCAGGACAGGGAATGAGGGAGAAGATGGAGAATCCTTATCACTAACGGGGTGGCCAGGGGCCTTTCTGCAAGACCCTGCCTTGTGCCAGCCTGCCGGACCCCTCTAGCGGCCCTTAAAGGCTTTCAAACAAAGCATGGTCCAGTGCTAAGCCAACTCCACAGGGCCCCCTCTCACACAAGGATACGGGAAGTATACAGGAGGTTGACCCGAGGTGGGAAAACACCAAATGAGCCTTCTGAGCAGGGTTTATCTAGTACTGGGAGAGGTGTGGCCACTTCTTAGGTAAGACCTTCAGGTGCGGTGAACGTCTCTACTCACCAGTCTCCCACAGGACTCATGACTCACCTCCAGGTGGAATGGGAAGTGGTAATGAGGAGGCCTTCCTGCGGGGGCTGCCTGGGCCATCAACGGCACCCACCACTGGCAAAAAGACAGGACCTAATATGGCTCACATCGCTATTTAGAAAACTCAGCTAACACTGAGTAGATTGAGATAGTCTCTTTCTCAGGGTGCTTTGGTGGCTCAGTAGGTTGAGCGTCCTACTCCAGATTTCTGCTCAGGTCATGATCTCAGGGTTGTGAGATCAAGCCCCAGGTTGGCCCCGTGGTCAGCAAAAAGTCTGTTTGTTCCTCTCTCTCTGCTCCTCCCCCTGCTCTCTTGCTCTGATAGATCAATCAATCTTTTAGGAAAAAAAAGTCTCTTTGTCATGCCTATAAGAGGACTTAAGACATAGAATTCTCTAATAGTCCAAACTTTTATCCGCAAAGAAAAGTCAGTCAAAAAAGGGAAAGGAGATGAAGGTTGAGGTTTTAATCTATACACACAGACACACCCACCAGTGAGGCTGCTACCCCAGGGGCTCTTGTGTGCCTAGAGGAGCTACACTGGCTAGCTAGGGGCATGCTAGCGGCATGGCTACTAGATTGGGCATTTTTTCTAGCAGATAGGCTGGTTGTTGGTTTAGATTCAATTATAGCACTGAGACTAAATCCACAGGTGTTTTTTAAAAATGATGTTGCACAACCCTCACCATTTACCCAAGGATCGCCAAGAGCTGAGCCTTATCCTTAGGGTACTAAGATGAAACCTTATAAGGAAGCAAGTCATCTGAGGGGAGATGAAGACTGGAGACTAGAATCATGATACTGCCCCTCCAAAAATACAGGCAAGACTGCTACTATTTCTCAGGCAATACCAACATACATATGCAATACAGATACATATATACTACAACTAAGGTGCTTCATCTTGGGGGAGGTCTATTCAATTCTGTAGACATGCTGAAGTGGTAGTGGACAGCCTACCCGATCCCTTCACTCTCAGTCTGGCTTGCCCGGAGTCCACCAGCTTGTACATGCCCGTGGGGGCCAGAGTGACTGAGGGGAGGTGTGGAGTAGGAACAAGGCAAATTACCTGACCCACCAAGGACCTGTACTTGAAACTTGGTCCCAGAGCTGTGTTCAGCCTAATCACTTGTTCAAGGTCCCTCTTTAGGGCCTGCCTGCAGAGATGATCTCATTCGGCCTAGACAGAGGTGGTAAGCATGGAGAAGCTACTGGAGCTTTAGTCTCCATTCATCCAGTGTTGGTGGAGTTTGATTCTCTTTATAGGGAGTACTCACTGGTGACTTCCACAGCAGAGCTGGCTTCCTGCACGTCAGAGGGGAAGGCACTGCTGCTGGGAGACTGGTCAGAGTCACAGAGACTGGAATGAGTCAAATACCGTTCATCTAGTGAGTCTTCTGGGACTTCATTCACTTCCTCCTGGAGCTCCCCGCTGAGCCTGGGGTGGAGGCAGAGGAGGAGGTAAGACAGTAGATTAAACAGCTTTGCAGCCGGTCCTATCTGAAGCTCCTGGAGGAGACACCAGAACCAAAGAGGCCAATCAACGAGAGAGAAGGCATGACACTCCACTTCTGACAGGGGTTACTTAGAGTTGGGCAGAAGGGAGCAGCAGCAGGTGTTCTGTGTGCTGACCACATAACATGTGGATGAGGAAGCAGACCCAACTACTCTCAAATACACTTGACACACAGAGACCTAGGATAACGGCTTCAAGATGCTGTGGACAACTTTTGTTTAATGTAATATGAAGTGGTCCGCTAAATACTGGCTCCTGAGATAATATTTCACTCTGTTTTGTTTTTTATCATACAGGTTTTTAGAATACAGAAACCGGGGATCTCTGCTCTTTATGTCAAGCTGATTCTAGCTAACTAAACTTGATGAATTACTAGGAAATGGTTACCAATACAAGAGCTACACAGAGAATAGACAACACTGTTCAAAAAGACAAACACAACATTGGATGATGAATGAATGAAATAGGAACAATCAGGGGGCGCCCCCGTGGCTCAGTTGGTTAAGCGACTGCCTTCAGCTCAGGTCATGATCCCGGAGACCCGGGATCAAGCCCCACGTCAGGCTCCCGGCTCGGCGGGAGGCCTGCTTCACCCTCTCTCACTCCCACTGCTTGTGTTCCTCTCTGGCTGTGTTTCTCTCTGTCAAATAAATAAAATCTTTAAAAAAAAAAAAAAAGAAATAGGAACAATCAGGGAGCTTAAGTGACCACCTTCAACTCAGGTCATGATCCTGAGTCCCAGGATGGGGTCCTGCATGGGGCTCCCTGCTCAGTAGGGAGTCTGATTCTTTCTGATTCTCCCCCCTTCTCATGCTTCCTCTCTCTCTCAAATAAATAAAATCTTTTTAAAAATTGAAAAAAAAAAGAAATAGGTACAATCAGCAGTTTCTGAGTTTTTTTCCTGCATCTGGGAGTTTGGCCTCTTGTTCTCTTTCTTCTGGAATCTTCTCCAGACATCACTGTTCTATTATCAGTCCTTTCGTCATTCAGTTACCTGGGTGCCAGTGGCTCCTGTCCATCTTCATCATTCTTATCGTCGTGATTTTCTGTGAACCAAAAAATAGAAACAGCCAGTCAGAAATTGAGCAGGTCCCATTTCGCACGTCACAAATATGAGGGTCTGTGTGATCAGAGACGTATACTCTGCATGTTTGTTCAGAAGGCTCAGAGAGAGGTCTTAGGTTGTGTCTTCAGAGACACAGCCCGGCAGGCTTTCCTGAGCAACACTGGGCAGTGTTTCCCTGGCGTGGCAAATCATCACCAGGGCACCTGCTACCAAGTCGAGGCAACAGTTTAAGATGGCTTTTGTCAAGTGCACGGAATCCTTGCTCAGCTGCCTGTGGACTTCTCCAGCTGTACTGCCTTTCTGCCACACAGCTCGCTGCCGGCTAGACCACGGCTGTGTGTAGCCCGCTGCAGCCTCGGAGCAGACGCTTCCGGAACCCAGCCTAACGCCCCCAACCAAACGACTGGACCACGGCACCTGTGCGTGCCAGAGGATGTGAAGAGGATCTTCCCTCCTTCTTTTTCCCCCCCTTCTTTTCCTGACCCCAACTGGAGACCAGCACAGTTGTAGAACTATATTGTCAAGGCAGCTGAACAGTGACCTAAACCACAAAAGAGAATCTAACTCTCTAATCCAAAGAACCAGGAAAAAGGGACCTCTTGCCTAAAAAGTGTGAAGAATGCTCCCTTTTATTTTCTATTTCCAATGTTCTTGCCCCCTTGCTCTCAAAGCAACCCCAGTCATGCAGAACTGCAACACAGTGTGAGAAGGGACATCTCCGAGAGAACTCAATCTTTCTGAACAGAGGAACTTGGAAAAGGGACCCTTGGAAACTTGAAAGTATGAAAGAACTACCAGACAGAAGAGAGGCTGGAAAACAGTCTAGGAGCTGATAAAAGTCCCAGGACTCACCTGCAAACCAAGTATGTGTGGAACACACCTAACGAATTATGAAAAGGATTAGAGACCTGAATTACCACATAAACCACTGCCCAGTCCAGACTAAACCTGAGTAACATATTTGCTGGACCAACCCAAACAGAAGCATATCAAAGGTATTGAATGCTCAGGGTGCCTGGGTGGCTCAGTGGGTTAAAGCCTCTGCCTTCAGCTCAGGTCATGATCTCAGGGTCCTGGGATCAAGGCCCACGTCAGGCTCTCTGCTCAGCAGGGAGCCTGCTTCCTCCTCTTTCTCTGCCTGCCTCTCTGCCTACTTGTGATCTCTCTCTGTGTCAAATAAATAAAACCTTTTAAAAAAATGCAAATTAAAACCACAATGTCTTCCCCTGCCCCCACACTTATTAAAATTGATACAAAGACAAAAAGCAAAAGAACAATCTGAAATTATCAAAAGTTGATACTGGTAAACAACTGAAACCTTCACACATTGCCAGTGGGAATCTGAAATGCTATAGTCACACTGGAAAACAGCGTGGCAGTTTCTTCTAGGTTAAACATACACTTAACCACGTGACCCAGCAATCCCACTCCTAGATATTTACCCAAGTGAAGTGAAAATGTATATTCACATAAAAACCTATTTATAGCTATCATTCATAATTGCCCTGAACTGGAAATAATCCAAATATCCTCCAAAGCGTAAGTAGATAAATAAAAGTGGTATATCCATATAATGGACTGAAACTCGGCAGTAGAAAAAGAAAAAAACTACTAATACATTCAGGAGATGGAAAACCTGTAAGGACAGAAAACAGATGCAGCCACTGCCAGAAACTGGGGCGGGAGACAATGTTTGTCTTCACAGAGGCACTCAGGAACTCTGAGTGGTGATGGAACTGTTCCGTATCCTGGCTGTGGAGGTGCTTGCACCACCGTATAGGCATTTCTCAGAGCTCACAGCACCAACACTAGAGTGGACCACTGTCCTGTAAATCAATTTCCTTAAAAGAAAGAGGAAATATCTGTCGGGGCTCACATTGGGCCCAGGTATTTCTACCTGACAGCATCACTATTAACAGGCTGAGAAGGGCACAAAACAGGACATCTGGCTAAAAAGTCACCCTTAGCGTCGTGGGAGCATGGAGACCTGGGAGGCGAGGGTCTCTGGGATGGTCTAAAGGTTTCCACAGCCCGGAAGCCCGCTTACCAGTGGTGAGTTTGCTGGCAAGGTTCTCTGCCAGCTGGCTTCCTTGGGACAGCTGTTCACAGAATCTCTGTCCCTGGTAATGGGCAATGTCAGCGCTCCTGAGGAGGCCCTTAAAAGATTTGACCGTGCTCTTTGTATGCTGAATGAAAAGGTAACAGACACCTTTCCCTTCCTGTATCCTCTGCCGTAAGTAGGTCAGTTCTCGTGCCTGAGCCTGAATCAGAGGATCATATTTCCTAAAGTAAGAAAAGAAAGTAAAATGTAACAGTGCATAGCTTATGGGAATTTCAGCAGAGACATCTCATAAAATGCCCCATCTCATAAAATTTCTTAGATTGAATTTTTTTAAAAGATTTTATTTATTTATTTGACAGAGAGAAACACAGCAAGAGAACACAAGCAGGGAGAGTGAGAGAGGGAGAAGCAGGCTTCCCACCAAGCAGGGAGCCCAATGCGGGGCTCGATGCAGCGGGGCTCGATGCAGCGGGGCTCAATGCAGCGGGGCTCCATCCCGGGTCTCCAGGATCATGACCTGAGCTGAAGGCAGTCGCTCGACCAACTGAGCCACCCAGGCGCCCCTCTTAGACTGAATTTTTACACAAGTTGTGTGACTTGCCTGTGGCAGAGAGCATGAGGAAACAGCCTTGGGTTTGTTTCTTTTTTAATTGACTTTATTTTGAAAAGATGCCCCTTCAGTTCCTCAATTCAGCCCACATCCATTTCCATGGAATACAGATCATCAAGTATTATGCAGAAAGTGGTGTGCACACACGCACAAGCCAGATATAGAAGTGTTGGATGGGTACACGGGGTTGATTCAAAGGATGAAAAGAAAAATCAATGCAAGGGTCAAGAAGGACAACATTCTTTTGAGTGACATGAAAATAAGTAAGGAGACACTAAAGAGTAAATTAGGGGCGCCTGGGTGGCTCAGTTGGTTGAGCGACTGCCTTCGGCTCAGGTCATGATCCCGGAGACCCGGGATCGAGTCCCACATCGGGTTCCCTGCTCGGCGGGAAGCCTGCTTCTCCCTCTCTCACTCCCCCGGCCTGTGTTCCCTCTCTGGCTGTGTTTCTCTCTGTCAAATAAATAAAATCTTAAAAAAAAAAAAAAAAGAGTAAATTAAAGTTCTGAGTAACAACAACTACATCACTCTAAGTGGGTTTTCCCCATTTTCTAATGATTATACAAATATTTTACATGGATTCCAATCTAAAATGTAAGCTCTCTGAGGCTGGAGACAGGGCCACATATCACACACCGTACAGTACTCAATAGAGTGTACTCAGACAAATAGGCGTTCAGTCACTACTTAGAACCACATAACCCTAAAGCTGGGACTCATAGACATTCATAGTCCTCCACCTCATCTGATGCCTGAGTCTCCTCTCTGCTGTCGTACTCAGCGATAGTCTACAGACTGTCTCTCAAACTCTATTGCACAGAGTTCCTATAAAGTATCAGAGCTAGTGAAGGCGTAGACTAGAGAGCAACGGAGGCTCCAGACCTCAGCTTCCTTCAGTCGAGTATCTCTGTTTTGGTACATTTTACCCATTTGAGCTTCTCAGATTTCATTTCAACAAAGGGTTAAAAGACATCTTGAATATCACAATCTACCCTATATTTGAAACCCTCTGAGGATAGACAATGCTAATCCTCAGCACCTTAATAATCTATTTTCCAGACAACAGCTGCTTGATTATCTATCTACCCAACAGCCCTACCAGTTAGTACCCCACATAGTATGATACTTAGAAAAAAAAAATCAAAGTTGAGAAGGAGAAACATTTTTATCATGAAAAGGCATTTTGGAAAGCTGGGAAAATGTCTCTTGTGGTAGAAAATGTTAGTCCATTAACGACAACCACCACACCTATAAAAAATAAAAGTGTAATAATTACAGAAAATATTTGTTGAGAGCTTCATGTGTGTCAGAGATGGTTCTAACTTGTAATCATGCATTTAATGTTCACAACCCTCTGAGGGCTATGATATTGTTTGTATTTTCATTTTACAGCTGAAGTAGTAGAGGTAACTAAGATGCAGGAAAGTTAAGTAAATTTTCCCAAGGTCACACAGCTAGAAGCCACGCTGCTGGTATTCCATTTCAGGCATCTGTGTCCATTTTATTCATATGCTATTTAAGGGAGAAGCCCAGAGACCTGATGATTCTACCACCTAATTCCCACGGCACTGCTAGTTGTCATTATCTAGTTCTGTGCCTGCCATGGACTCTCTTATCCCTCTCCTTGGACAAATGTGCTCTTTGTATTAGTAGCCCGGGCCGCCCCCCGTCAAACAGTACCGGCGCCTTCCGCACACAGGTGGCCCTTACCCTGCCCTTGCAGCTGGCCTCTTCTCCGCCAGCGCCCCGTCGGACCGCCCTTCCTCCTGCAGCACGGACCCGATGAGGCCTTTGTACTCTTCATTCTCTGAGGAAACAGACACACGTGCTTCAGTGGAAAGCGGGACGCGCTGCTGGGGCTGCGCCTCGGAGGAGGAGGCGCAGCCCAAGGACAAATGGGACCTCAGCAAACAGGCTCCGAGCCGCGATTTCCACATGGTGCTCCTCAACCTCCCAGACCACATGGCCTTTTTCAATGAGGCAAGAGAAGCGCATGGGCAGGGAACTGACTCAAGATGACTGAACTGGAAGGAGACAAGTCAGGACCCACGTCTCCGGAGGGCTGACTCCAGATCTTGGGCCGCTTCACCAAGCCTTGCTGCCTCTTAGGTAAACCACTAACCTAATTCCTGAAGAAGCGATCTCCTGTGTGTTGGGGAAGGCTCCAAATCTTGTAGGACTGACAGTTCTCCAATGTGGAGAGTTTCAATAATTCCCCCAATATTTCAAAGATTTCCAAGTTTATCTGGATACAACCGTGTAATATGCATATGGAGAGGGAAAAAATCTGAAAGATGTATGTTCCAATGCCACCAGGTGTTGTGTCAGACTAGAGGGAACACTACCACATAGTGCTTCCATGACCCTGTGCTAATAGATGTGCAAGAATTATTATCATGTCATCACCACCACTAGCTGAAAAGGTAAATGTTTTTCTTTTTTTTAAAGATTTTATTTATTTATTTAAGAAAGAGAGAGAGAAAAAAAACGTGAGGGGAAAGGTCAGAGGGAGAAGACCCCCTGCCAAGCAGGGAGCCCGATGTGGGACTCGACCCCGGGACTCCACGATCATGACCTGAGCCAAAGGCAGTTGCCCACCCAACTGAGCTACACAGGTGCCCAATTATTATTCTTATTACCATTACAGATGAGGAAACTGAGGTACAAAGAGGATAACTTGGGTTTGACCCCAGAAGTCTGGCCCCCGTCTAGGATGATATCTTTTTTCTTCTTTAGCTTCCAAAAAAGTGTCTTACAATTGTGATTTTAATGAATGATGTAAAAAAAAATAATAAAACCCTTATATTTCCACACCCCAAAGCTCATCTTTTCCTTCTTTAATAAGCAGGGTTTTTAACTTTTTTCTCCATGTCTAGTAAGTTGGATAGCAAATTTTATCCCCCATTGATTTAATGAAAAATAAATGTAGAAACTGGAAAGCAAACTCTACTTCAATATCAGCAAGAATCCTCTTCTAATATTCCTGTCTCTCATGTATCCTCACTTTCATCATGGTTCCTTAGGTCACTACAGCCTCCCACTGCTTCCACAACCCCCTTCCCTGGTCCCTAATACCAACAGGTTTCAAATGTGAGAGCTAAGCATGGAGAGGGAAGGGCCAGCTCCTACACTGACCTGGTCTGCTGGACTGCAGTCCTTGCTCATTTAGCCTCACTCTTATGTTGGCTGCACGTCTTAAAGCCCAGATCCTGGACCAGCTTGCTGTCTACAGAGTTCAAATCCACGGAGAGATCAAAAAGGTGTACAGAGCCTCTGATTTTCCTGGAAATACTTTCAATCTCACCAAGAGTATGAGAAACAGCTTCTTAGAACTCATATGGGAAAAAAAATCTAGCTCCAGGCATCAGGACTTCCCTCTCTGTCTGCTATCGATGTTCTATCTCCAGAAATCTGTGGTTCAGTTGGGAACAGACAGCTTTAAGCTCCTGTAAGGCAGGAAAGAATACTAGTACACTCCTAGTGCAGCTAGGATACTTAGTAGTAAGTTGGATTGAATCAGGAGATATTTAAGCCAACAGTGATATTATATGTTTCTAGAATCTGACACATGGTCCCAAGAAAAAAAAGACAGTTCAGTGTCTAAACCAAGGTTTTAGCCTCTATGCCTCCTACCTCTCACTGTAAATTTTCCTTTGTGCCTCAGTTGTTTCCATTTTCTGCAAATTGGGGGTAAAACACCCACTTCTATCTTTCCAGGAGTATAGTCAGGATGGGATTTATTTTGATGGAGAGAGAAAAATAACGTTTGGAAAGGGTTTAGTTTCTCATAGGGAAGATAGGCAATCATTTATCACTCTGGTGACTGTGAACCCACAGAGCTTACTGTATTTCTGCAGCTGGTTGGCCAGGATGTAAGCAGTAGCCTTGGATGTGAGGAATTTCTCCATGAGGTCTCGGAAGTTCTGTTTGTTTTTTTCCAGCTGGGAGCACAAGTACTGGTTGGTTTCCAGGATGCTCATTTCTGTCCTTGGATCAGAGAAGGTAGTGAGAGATTCTGCCATGTTGAAGCTTGTGGTGGTCAAAGAAGTATAGCCAGAACCCTGGGAGCAGAAACCCCACAAATAATTAGGAACAAGTGAGTAAGTTATGATGATGGCTGCACTGCCCAGTAAATTACTAAAAAAAAAAAAAAAAAAAAAAAAAAAAATCACTGAACAGTATAATCCTAGTAAGTTTTATAGTTTGTAAATTATACCTTTAAGTTTCATTAAGTGGGGGAAAAAATAGACTTAAACAGGTCTAAAGTATGCAGATGTAATTCATACTTACTTTGGGGCCAAATTTTGTTAGTATTCCACAACTGGAAGAATTCTTAACACAAAAACAGGGCAGAAGATACCAGAGTGCAGCGCCTGGGGCACCGCCCGCAGCTCAGGCTCTGCTAAGAGTGCCAGAGGGAGCGCCCAGGCTGAAGGGTAACTGTTTGGAGTCACAATAACAGAACTGGAAAGTGGGAGCTCTCATGGAATCTTGGGAGCCGCTGTCTTCCAGTTGCTGAGGCCATGCTGTGTACCCAAGGTCACCTGGCCTGTTGTGAAGGTCACCACTGTTGATGGCGAGCCCCTCCCCCTGCCAAAAGCCGCTCTCAGTATTTCTGTGCCCATGTGCTAATACCACATCTCTCTCTAAAATTTAAACACGTTTCCTTGTTTATTCTTGTAAGTGCGTAGAAAACATGAAGGAATCAATATTTTCCAAAATTCTTTCATTGTCTTAAGGACTGTTATGAAGTCATTTCACTTTTCTGTCAAGAAAAAAATTTTTTAAGATTTTATTTATTTGACAGAGAGAGATCACAAATAGGTAGAGAGGCAGGCAGAGAGAGAGGGGGAAGCAGGCCTTGATCCCAGAATCCTGAGATCATGACCTGAGCTGAAGGCAGAGGCTTTAAGCCACTGAGCCACCCAGGCACCCTGTCAAGAAAAATTTTAAACTTTTGGTAGTTTTGATGTTCTTCTTTGGTTCTCTAGTTTTATTCCACATCAGTTTAATGTTATAAGAAAAATTCTGAGCATAATATTCAGTGTGTGAATAATTAATTTATAAAGATTTCTATCCTGTGTCTTAATTTTCTTCTTGCCATTGCCCAGGGTTATGCCTGCTGCTTTTCCCTCATTGAGGAAGTGTATTGGCTTTTCATTAAACTTGAAGTCAAATTGGACATCCTTATTTCCTAGCCCACCCTCCTCCTGTATGTATGACTTGTTTTGTGTTTTAACCTCTATATACATATTTTGTGAATGTCACTTATGAAATTCATTCTAGCTCCACAGAGTGGCTTTCCCATTTGTCAAAGTCATTGAAAGAGTTTTTGTACAATGTCTTTGAATACATGCAGTGGTGACTTACAAACTAATGTTACTCTCTTTTTCTTTTTTTTTAAAGATCTTATATATTTGCCAGAGAGAGAGAGAAAGAGCACAAGCAGGGGCAGTGGCAGGCAGAGGGCGAAGCAGGCTCCCTGCTGAGCAGAGAGCCTGACGTGGCCTCGATCCCAGAAACCTGGATCATGGCCTGAGCCGAAGGCAGATACTTAACCGACTGAGTCACCCAGGAGCCCCAAACTAACTTATTCTTATGTCCAGAGCAGTTTTTGTAGAGCACGGACTGATAGTGTGTGTTGACCCGTATCTGCTGACTCGTGGTTCTTTTGTCAGACAGAGCAGGTAAGAAGCGAGATCATGGGTCCATGGTGGTTGGTGGTGGTCCACAGCATTTCTGTGCAATGACATGTAGTGACATGGAGGCCGAAGTTTTCAAGAGAGGCATAGTTAGGAGAGAAAGATCTTCTGACATCTTACTTTTTTTTCCTTTTTCATTTCAAAGTGCTCTGGTTTTTATATTATTTTCTAAAATGTTTTAATTAACATATAATGTATTATTTGTTTCAGGGGTACAGGTCTGTGATTTACAAGCCTTACACAATTCACAGCACTCACCATAGCACATACCTCCCCAATGTCCGCCATGCAGCCACCCTATTCCTCCCACCTTCCTCCCCTCCAGCCACCCTCTGTTTGTTTCCTGAGATTTAAAGTTTCTCATGGCTTGTCTCTTTCTCTGGTTTTGTCTTGTTTCCCTACCTTCCCCTATAATCCTCTGTCTTGTTTCTCAAATTCTTCATATCAGTGAGATCATACGATAATTATCTTTCTCTGACTTATTTTGCTTTGCATAATAGCCTCTAGTTCCATCCACATCGTTGCAAATGGCAAGGTTTCAGTTTTTTGAGGGTGGCATTATATTTCATTGTATATATACTCCACATCTTTTTTTATTTATATTTTTCCATAACCCAGCAACCCTATCCCTCCCCCACTACCCCTCAACAACCCTGTTTGTTTCCTGAGATTAAGAGTCTCTTATGGTTTGTCTCCCTCCCTGGTCCCATCTTATTTTTTTTCCCTCCTTAGCCCTCATGACCCCTAACCCTGCCTCTCAAATTCCTCATATCATAGAGATCATATGATAATTGCCTTTCCTTGATTGACTTATTTTGCTCAGCATAATACCCTCTAGTTCCAACCACATCATTCCAAATGGCAGGATTTCATTCTTTTTGAAGGCTGCATAGCATTCCATTGTGTGTGTGTGTGTGTGTATCTTCTTTATCCATTCATCTGTTCATCTGCTGAGGGACATTTAGGCTCTTTCCATAGTTTGGTTATTGTGGGCACTGCCCTATAAACATTGGGGTGCACCTGCCCCTTTGAATCACTACATTTGTATCTTTAGGATAAATACCCAGTAGTGTGACTGCTGGACCATAGGGTAGCTCCTTACTTTCTATGGAGTAATTTTTCCCTGGCTTTGTGAGCCTGACCCTAGAGAAACTTCTCTGGAATATTTGTTTCTTTCCTTTAGCTGTTTCACTTTTCCAGGCTAGTGGCCCACATTATGTGTGACCATGGCCACCTCCATTATGTGTCACTGAACATTCATGACAAAGTGAAAGGAGACCAGACAAACTACCCATCCCACTTGCCAGCTTGCGACTGTGTGATAGTACTGGTCTGTGAGATGTCTCAAAATTTTAAGATCTGCATCCTCTTAAATATATTGAGGGTTCTTTTATGGCTTAGTGTATGGTCTATCCTGGACAATGTCCTAAGTACAGTTGAGAGGAACCATATTATTCTATTCTTATTGCGTGGAGTGTTCTATAGATGTCTGTTATATCATGTTGCTTAAGTCTTCTATCTCCTTGTTGAGCTTCAAGTTTTTTTTTTTAAGATTTTATTTATTTATTTGTCAGAGAGAGAGAACACAAGAAGGGGCAGTGGCAGGCAGAGAGAGAAGTAGTCTCCCTGCTGAGCAAGGAGCCCAATATGGGGCTCAGGCAGGAATCAGGCAGGGAAAAAAATTTTTTTGAACACAAATCACACAATGAGGTGGTAGAAGTGAAAACAACTACCAGCAATCTCCAGCCAACACTAAATACAACCAATTCCAATGGATTCAAATCCTCTCAAATTGGGAGTAAATGTCAGTTCCAGCTATGGCAGTGTGTTAGACAGGAAAGGGCTATATATTAAAAATAGTAAAGTCGGTACCAGGCTAATTGTAAGTGAAGATATGACTCTCCTACAAAGACAAAGGCAGAGGAAAGCTTTTCAATTGGTTGAAGAAGAGTCTACCGGAAATGTCAAATCGTTCTGCCTTCTGTGGCCAAGATGGTGTGATGACGGAAAGAAACCTTGGAATTTTTACTTTTTATTCATCCTGTATAGGTCTCCATAAGACATCACAGTTTAAAAGCTTGGCTGTTTTTCCCTTGGTCCTTTCTAGACACTCAAAAGGAGCTTCAGAAGTGAGATACTCGATCATCACCGAGTTTTCCTGAGTGATTCAACACATACCCAATAAGCCAGCCTCCTGAACGTTCACTGTGTAAACAACTGGTGAAAAACAATGGAAGGGAAAGGTTTGGGAGGCAGCAAGCAATGGGAGGGCAAAGAGACTGCCTCAGCCAGGGAGGAAGTTAACCTGTCTACACTACATTTAGGACCCAAGAGTCCTATTATTTCTTTTTTAAAAAGATTTTAAGGAATCTCTACATCCAACATGGGACTCAAACTGGCAACACTGAGACGAGACGGAGCCACATGCTCCACCAACTGAGCCAGCCAGATGCCCCGTTATCTGATATTTTTCTAGAAGTCTATTATTTATTTAGGAAGAGATTCCTGTGTTCCCTCCCCACTTCCAGAACTAGGCACTTTCAAATCAAAAATTTTGATTTGCGTGCCATTACTTTATAATGCTACTTCACATAAAGTATGCGAGCCTTTGCCACAGTGTTTTCTGTGTGCTACCTGTTTTCCAAAAAGAACAGCTGTGTAAAGCTGTTTTAGAATTGCTTTTTCAAAGTCTTTCCAGAGACTCTTTCTGATTAGATCTACTCTCCAGCAGTTAAGAATTAAGCATCAGTGGTTCAGTCGCAGAATTCTGGCCTTCCGTGTGGAAGGTCTGGGTTCCACTGATGGTCAAAAGAGGGCGTTCCCTGCACTTTTATGTGTCCAGTGCTCTCTCGATTGGTAGATCTATTGCACTAGACAGCTTATTATAGGGTTGTGGGTCTCAGGAGGCAACACTAATAAGGACAAAGGGCAACCATACCCCATAGGTTAATTCCTAGCAGAACAGGCTGAGGTCTAAACAAGGAAGTTCTCAGAGCTGTCTTCAAAAGGACAGGTGAGTATAGTGGGTCATTTTGAATACTTGAAACTAAAGCCATTACTACTTCTGATCTTTCTGTTGGCAGATACCTGAAATTTAAGGGGTCATCAGGTCAGTGGTTAGCATACTGGGTCTTGGGCTGACCACCCAGCACCAACAGCGTCTCACTCTAGAGTATATCAAGAAAGGAAGGTCCAGGAAGGGAGAAGTTGTGGGGCCCAGCCCAGCAGACACCCTGGAGACTGGGAAGGCATTAGCCGCCTAAGGAAAGGAAAGGTTTCCGTGGAGGAATTAGCGTGGGCATGAGGGAAGCTACAGAGAAAGGGCCTCAGAAGTAGGCCCTGGATTTTGGTGGTCTTGGTAAAATTAACAACAAGAATGAGCCCCAAGTAGAGGGCAACAGTACAGGAAAATCACCCGTGTTTATTTTACACTCCCCTAAGCAAGATCTTCGGTAGAAGGCTTATTTTGAATGCTTACGTAAGCAGCCCTGGGGGAGGGCTGTGACAGTCGCTGGCCCTGGACGTCTGGAGGGGGACACTCGGGGAAAGTAAGGCTCTTGGAGTCAAATCCTTTGTTTAGGCCTGTTTTCCTCAATTCTCTTCCTCTGCAAAGAGCCGGCGATGTTGCTGAGGAGAGGCGCCCGACGTGACACCCCGGGGGACCCCAGCAGCACCCGGCGGACTCCGGGGGACGCAGCAGCCCAGGCGGCGCGGACCGACACCGCTTACAGGAAGCTTCGGCGGCCCCGAACCGGCCCCCGCGTCTTCCCCCCTGCAACCCCCGCCCGCGCTTCCCCCCTACCTGAGCCGCCCCCCCGCACGCTCGGCCCGAGCAGTTCTCTCCGACGGCCGCCTTCCTTCCGCGCCGCACGGCCACTCCCGCCAGAGGTCTCGCCTCCTCCTCCCGCGTCCGCCGCGGCCTCCGAGCCGCACACTCTTCTCCCCGCTGCCCGCCTTCGGCGAACGACTCTCCCGGGACAGGCGCGGAGGGGGACTCCGCTCGGCACCCCCGCCCCGCCGCCACTTCAGGGCCTGAGACCCTCACCCCGGGGACCCGGGCTGGGCTCTGCGCGTCCCGCCAGCCTCTTCCGGGCGCGGGGTCGAGGGGCAAGGGCAGGGCCGGGCGCCCTCAGCGCGGCTGCCCTCGCAGGTCGGAGCCCCGCACCCCCGCGAGCGGCCTGCGGACCAGCTCCCGGCGGCGTCCAGGTAATGGGTCCGGCTGCGGCTGCGCAGGTGCGCGCTGTGCGCGGACGCCCTCGGCGAACTCGCCCGCCGCCCCGCCCTCGCGGCCCCCTCCCCCGCCCCGCCCTCGCGGCCCCCGCGTGCGCACTCGTGGCCTTAACGTCCCGGCCCACGGAGCTGCCGACGCGCCCCCGCGGGAGGGACCGGGAGCAGAAGGGCGGCCTCCCCTTCGGTCCTGGGCGCTGTTAGGTTCCCAGAACGCGCTGGAAGAGACAGGAAGGGAGGTGGAAATAGAGCCGAGGGGGAGGAAGAACTCCATGCGATTTTCCTCGTCTAAAACCGCAGGCAGGTGAAATCGGGGTCCGGTCGCTGGTGAAGGTGAATCGGGTTCCCCTCTCCCTGGGAGCCAGAGCCTTGGCCTGGCTATGTTAGGGTTTGAAGATGAGAGCCAAGAAGGAATTGTTGAGATGTCTTTGGCGCAAAAAGGTGGTTTTATTAAAGCATGGGGACAGGATCGGTGGGCAGAAAGGCTGCCCTGGGGTCCTGAGGAGTGGCTGACAATATATTCTCGAATTGGGAGGGGATTAGGGATAACATACCTGTCTAAGGAATTTTGGAAGCAAGGTTTCCAGGACCTTGAGAGAGCTAGATATTGTTGGGAAAAGGTCATTTATTACCGTCTAATAGAATCTTAGTTATGAGACCGTTCGGATGTATATCCGTGGGCCATATGCTTGGGGGCAACATACTGCAAATGTTGATCGCCAACATTTATCTTAAGGGTAGAGAAAGGAAGTTTCCAAAGGAATTTTTATTTGTTAGAGTAAACTTACAGGATCCTGGGGGTTGGGCTAAGATTGCCCTTTGCTATTAACAAAATACTAATATCCAGGCAGCTGAGTTCCTAGAGGAATGTCACTCTGTCTGTTTCAAGGACTTGTCAATGGGCTGTGGTTAGTAAGGAAATTTAATAATTTTTCTTCTGTCTCTTCTGTCTTTGTTTCCCATATCGTCTACCAGTGAGTAAGCAGCCCCTGTTCCTTTTGGCACTCTCTCATCTCTCCCTGGGCTTTGTGTATTCCAAGGATGCAACTGGTAAGTTTATTTATTTTAAAAAGGTTTTTAAAGATTTTATTTATTTGGGAGAGAGAGCATGAGGGGCTGGAGGACGATCAGAGGGAGAGGGAGAAGCGGCAGAGCAGAGAGTCCCAAGGTGGGCTCCATCCCAGGAGATCATGACCTGAGCCAAAGGCAGACGCTTAACCAACTGAGCCACCCAGGCACCTCTGGTAAGTTTATTTTTAATGCACTTACCTGAGGAAAGAGTACTTCAAAATCCTTTAGCAAAGGAAAACAGTTTCTTTCTCTCTTTTTTTAAGATTTTATTTATTTATTTGATAGAGACACAGCGAGAGAGGGAACACAAGCCGGGGGAGTGGGAGAGGAACAAGCAGGCTTCCCCATGAGCAGGGAGCCCAACGTGGGTCTCGATCTCAAGAGCCTGGCATCATCACCTGGGCCAAAGGCAGAGGCTTGACAACTGAGCCACCCAGGCGTCCCTCAAAGGAGACAGTTTCTCATGGGTTTTGAATGAAGACTTCCAGGTGTGGGGGAAACTAGAGAAAGCAACTGTGGAAGCCGCTTTAGGCAACCGGCTTGAGTGATGGAATGTAGAAAGGGCCCACCCACCTGGCTGAATGCCAGGTGACCCACCCCAAAATAGCCCTAGGCCCTAACTAACCAGTGGGCTACTTAAAACCAGACCTGGTTACCAAAAAAGGGAAAATGCCGTACATGGCCATACCTCCTCAGCTTTCTCCTTTAACCACAGCCCCTACACACTGCCTAGTTGCAGACCCTCTCTGCTTTGCTGACCTGCTGGCTGCTTCCTCGTGGTGTATTCAAGAAACTTCTCCTTTGTTCTGCCTCAGGTGAATGCTTTCACCACCTGTGCAACAGCCTCCCTTACCCCATCAGGCGGGGCCCCACATCTGGGGGCCCCATACCAACCGGTGACACTACAGCAACTACAGTTGAGAGTGACATAGACCTCGGGGCACTTCAGCCAGCTAGGTTTGACCCCCAGGTTGGGCCTATCTTACTTTCAGTGCATTGTTTGTGGAACTTACTTAAATATGTCTTCAAAAAACACATAACAAGTACATCAAGTCCACCTTTTGCTATTTTTAGACAGATAGAAGAATAAGTAATAAAGTGTCATAAGATAGCCTTTAAATATCTGGTATTTCAGTGCACTTGCGTGGCTCAGTTGTTAAGCGTCTGCCTTCAGTTCAGGTCATGATCCCTGAGACCCAGGATCAAGCCCCACATCGGGCTCCCTTCTCGGCGGGAGGCCTGCTTCTCCCTCTCTCACTCCCCCTGCTTGTGTTCCCTCTCTAGCTGTGTTTATCTCTGTCAAATAAATAAATAAAATCTTTAATATATATATAATATTTCCCTTAAAATTCTTCCTCTCTTATATATAACCATCCAGCCTCCTTTTATCCAAAATCTGATATCCATGACCAACCCTAAAATCAGTTTACTGGTTCTAGCTTATTCTTCCTCCTACTATATCTAAACCTCACTCCCGTCTTCCTTCATATGCCAAAAAAAGAAAACAAATCCACTCTCCTGGAGTTGCCAATTTGCAATCTTATGTCTGACAAATCAGCCTAACAAACGAGCTCTCCATAAGACTCTCCCTAGAATCAAGCAGAAAATTTAAATAACACATTATTTTTCATGATCAACAATAATTAAAAGGCCTTGAAAGTGAACTAATTTTACTTCAAGAAAAAAAAATCCAGAGGAAATGCTAAGTATTGTAGACATTGTGCCCCTCCATTATCTCTGCAGACAACTGAAGATTTATTCTCTTCAGAGGGTACAAAAGAATATCTTTAGCCACATGATCAACGAGGACATGTAAGGACATGGATACGATACCACAACACTAAAGTGAGAAGGGCAGAGTAACAGCATACTTTGATCTGTGTGGTGATTACATAAATATATGCATATTTCAAAATGTATTAAGCTGTGCAAAACAAAAACAAAAACAAAGCTGGCAAACTCAGGGGTACCTGGGTGGTTTAGTCCATTACGCATCTGACTCTTGCTTTTGGTTTAGATAGAAGATAGATAGAAGACAGACAGAAGAATAAGTAATAAAGTGTCATAAGATTATCTCTGGTTTCTGAGACTGGACTCCGCTCTGGGCACGGAGTCTGCTTAAGATTCTCTCTCTGCCTGTGCCCCTCCTCGTTCGGTCTCTCTCTTAAAAAAAAAAGGCTGGCAAACTTATACTACCTAACTTTAAGACTTACTATAAGCTCTTCTAAGCAAAACAGTGGGCAGTAGCATAAGGAGAAATAATATAGATAAATGGACCTGAGTTGAGAGACCTTAAAAAGACTCACACCTATGGTCATAGATAGACTCACTCATATGGTCAGTTGGTATTCAATAACAACTTAAACCAATTCAATGGGTAAAGGAATGTAACTGAAACCAGTGGTGCTGGAAGAAAACTCTATTCCTGCCTCACAAAAGTTAATTTTTTTATGACTCATAGATCAAAACATTAAAGTTTTTAGAAAAAAAATATGAAAATATCTTCGTGAACTAGGTAGACAAATTTTTTCCTAGCACAGGGCACAGAAAAAAATCATTATAAGAGAAAGGAATAGTAAATTAGATTTTATCAGCATTTTAAAAAATCTACTCAAAAAGACACCATTATGAAAGGAAAAAAGCAAGCCATAGACTGAGACTAAATATTCAAAAAACATATCTGATAAAGTACCTGTGTCCAGAATATATTATGAGCTCCTACGAAAGTTTATTTCTAAAAAATCAAGCAATGCGTCTTTTAAAATATGGATAAAAGGCTTGAATAGACACTTTAGAATTAAAGATGTAATAAGCAGGGCGCCTGGGTGGCTTAGTGGGTTAAAGCTTCTGCCTTCAGCTCAGGTCATGATCTTAGGGTCCTGGGATCAAGGCCGGAGCCTGCTTCCTCCTCTCTCTCTCTGCCTGCCTCTCTGCCTACTTGTGATCTCTGTCAAATAAATAAATAAATAAATAAAATCTGTTTAAAAAAATCATTCACAATATGTATTAACAAACAACAAGGCAGGGTTTATTCAGGAACACTACTATAATGGGGTTTTGTTTTAGACTAGCCTAGGTTCAATCCCAAGTCCAACAAGGGATAGTGGGAATACATAGCCTGGAGCAGGAACAAAGAGAGGGTAAGTGAATGAAAATTTACTGAGAGGAAACATCAGGAGTAAGGGAGGAGATGCTAAATCAACCCAGGGGTTCTTGCCGAAGGCCTGCCAACACGATCAGGCAGGGGAATTCTAGTTAAAAGGCCTTGGCAGGATTCTTGCTAAAACTGGACAACACAAAGACAAATTCAGAAGTCTGAAAATCAGGGCCTACCTGAGAAGAGAGATTAGAGGAACCTGACAGAGGTTGGTTAAGGAGAGAATCTTTCTCAACAGCTGGAGCCCTCATACATTGTTGGCATGACCATAAAATGGCACAACCACTTTGGGAAACATCTTTGGCAGTTTCTTTTAAAATTAAACATACACTCCTCCCCCTTTGAGTCCATCAAATCCTCTCTTAGGTGTTTGTCCAGAGAAATTAAAAAAGAATGTGTCTCCGGAAACACTTAGAATAAGAATGCTCATCGCATCTTTATTCAGTCAGCTCAATTTGGAAACAACCCAAATATCCATTATCTAGGGGGGGAGTTGTGGGGGAGACTCCCAGGCCCCAGCCCCGCCCTATCTGCTCCTCCCCCACTGCTCTCCCCAAGGCGGGGAAGGGGGTCGAATGGCCTTCCCAGGCGCCAGCCTCATCCCTACTGCTCCTCCCCACTACTCCGGAGAAGGCTGAATGGCCATCCAGTTTGGCTCCAGAGAGAGAGAGAAAAACAAGTTCCCTGGGATGATTTAGCACTGTCCCCTAGCACTCCCGTATAGATTATACTCCCATGTGAAGAGGGCCAAAGGCCATGAGAGACCAACAAAACTTCCCGTTACTGTCCCCCATCACCTCGTAACCATAAAAACTCACCCCTAACCCTATCAAGTGCTCGGTCTGCGGAATCATCCCACTGAGCCCACCGGCAGAATAAAGCTATGTTCTCCCTGATTTCCCTGCGCCGTTTTAGTTTCCTCAGTTGCCTCAGATTTTTCCGCAACAATCGGGACAATGGTAAAGAAACTGAAATATATATGCGATGGAATCCTACTCAAAATTAAAAAGGAAGGAAAATCTTGTATACTCAATAACATGGATAAAATTCAAAGACATTATGCAGCGAGAAATAAGTAGACATAAGTATACATACTCTGTGATTCCATTTACAGGAATTTCTAGAACAAAACTAAGGTGAAATAAATAAGGATGGTGGTTGTCAAAAGATTCAGAAGATAATAACAATACTCATGATTCTACCACTCTTAAGATGAATGATCCAGTATTTCCTAAATGCAGGCACTTCTGACAACAGAATGAAGTAGAATGCTTAGTCCCATTTTACAGAACAAAGAACGAGATCATTGAAGCATACTTACCCATAGTCATACAAGGCCAAATTATTTTTAATTGAAGTATAATTAGTATAACACTATAATTACACTAAAACACTAAGAAACACTATAGTGTTATACTAATTAGTTTTAGGTAGGCAATATGATTCAACTTTTCTATGAATTACTCCGTGCTTATCACAAGAGGTGAACTCTTAACCCCATATCTACTTCACTCATCTCCCCAGGGGCAGAAGCATCTTGGACAGACCATGAGCTTGTCCTCTGGAGCACACATTAGTTGGGTCTTTCTTCTCAGACTCACGTATCAGGGCTCTTAGCTATAAGGATCCGAAGAAAAGGGTGGAGAAGGAGGGGCGCCTGGATGATTCACTTCTTAAGGCTCTGCATTTGGATCAGGTCATGATGCCAAGGGTCTGGGCTCCCTGCTCAGCGCAAAGCTGAACTTCTCCCACTTCCCTTGCTTGTGTTCCCTCTCGCTGTGTCTCCCTCTTTCAAATAAACGGAAGGGGAGAGGGAGAGGGCGAGTAAGGGAGGGCTGGAAGTATAAATGCTTACTTCCCCTCCCTGTCTCTTCCTCTCTCCCTCCCGCTTTTTCTTCCACACCTGCTCTGACCCTTCTCCCACATTCTGTTCAATAACAAAAACAATTCTCACCTCTCCGGGATCTGGCTTCCGTCCCCAGGCACAAGCCTCCTAGGAGGTCTCAGTGTCTTTTTCCAAACGCCCCTCTT
>PITA01022215.1:0-30845 GCA_004023965.1 Spilogale gracilis | reverse complement strand
TCTCGTTACCTGACTTCAGGCTTTATTACAAAGCTGTGGTTACCAAGACAGCATGGTACTGGCACAAAAACAGAGAAATAGACCAATGGAACAGAGTAGAGAGTCCAGATATGGGCCCACAAATCTATGGTCAAATCATATTTGACAAAGCAGGAAAAAATATCCAGTGGAAAAAAGACAGTCTCTTCAATAAATGGTGCTGGGAAAATTGGACAGCTACGTATAGAAGAATGAAACTAGATCATTCTCTTACACCACACACAAAGGCAAACTCGAAATGAATGAAAGACCTCAACGTGAGGCAGGAATCCATCAAAATCCTGGAAGAGAACATAGGCAGTAACCTCTCTGACATCGGCCACAGCAACTTCTTTCAAGACACGTCTCCTAAGGCAAAGGAGACAAAAGCGAAAATGAACTTCTGGGACTTCATCAAAATAAAAAGCTTTTGTACAGCAAAGGAAACAGTCAACAAAACAAAGAGGCAAACCACAGAATGGGAGAGGATATTTGCAAATGAAACTACAGACAAAGGGTTGGTATCCAAGATCTATAAAGTAGTCAAACTCAACATCCAAAAAGAAGATGAACACATCAAAAAATGGGCAAGAGACATGAAGAGGCACTTCTCCATAGAAGATATACAAATGGCTAACGGACACATGAAAAAATGTTCAGCGTCACTAGCTATCAGGGAAATTCAAATCAAAACCACACTGAGATACCACCTTACACCAGTCAGAATGGCCAAAATTAACAAGTCAGCAAACAACAAGTGTTGGAGAGGCTGTGGAGAAAGGGGAACTCTCTTACATTGTTGGTGGGAATGTAAACTGGTACAGCCGCTTTGGAAAACAGTGTGGAGATTCCTTAAAAATTAAAAATAGAGCTACCCTATGACCCTGCAATTGCACTACTGGGCATTTACCCCAAAGATACAGATGTAGTGAAAAGAAGGGCCATATGTACCCCAATGTTCATCGCAGCAATGGCCACAATCGCCAAACTGTGGAAAGAGCCAAAGTGCCCTTCAACAGATGAATGGATAAAGAAGATGTGGTACATATATACAATGGAATACTATGCCTCCATCAGAAAGGATGAATACCCCACTTTTGTAGCAACATGGACTGGACTGGAAGAGATTATGCTGAGTGAAATAAGCCAAGTAGAGAAAGTCAAGTATCGCATGGTTTCACTTACTTGTGGTGCAGAAGGGGTAATATAGAGGACAGTAGGAGAAGGAAAGTAAAGGGGAAGTAGGGTAATTCAGGGAGAGAAACGAAACAAGAGAGACTCTGGACACAGAAACAAACTGAGGGACTTAGAGGGAGGGGGGTGGGGGATGGGAGAGCCTGGTGGTGGGTACTGAGGGCACCTATTGCATGGAGCACTGGGTGTGGGGAATGGGCAATGAATCTTGGAACACTGAAAACAAATAAAAAATTTAAAAAATTAAAAAACAAAAAAAAGAGTATGCTTATCTTTTTTTCAAATTATTATTAATATATAATGTATTATTTGCTTCAGGGTACAGGTCTGCGAATCATCAGTCTGACATAATTCACAACAAGGAGTACACTTATCTTGATGAACACTGAGTAATGTATATAATTGTTGAATCACTATACTGTACTGAAATTAATATAACACTGTATGCTAATTATACTGGAAATTTTTTAAAAGAATAAAAATAAAACAAAGTACATATTTTAAAAAAGAAGGAAATATGCCAGAACGAACTGCTGAAAAGTAAATCATGCAAAATTTTTCTTTATTAAAACAGGCCAAGGATGCCGGAGGGGCTCAGTCAAGTGTCTGCTTTCAAAAGCTCAGGTCATGATATCAGGATTCTGGGATTGAGCCCCACATTGGGTTCCCTGCTCAGCAGGGACCCTACTTTTCCCTCTCCCTCTGCCCCTGCTCATGCTCTATCTCTCTCTCTCAAATAAATAAATAAAATCTTTAAAAAAAAATTCGCCAGAATTTGTTGAAAAAAAGAAAGAAAAGACTATTGAGGGGCGCCTGGGTGGCTCAGTTGGTTAAGCAACTGCCTTCGGCTCAGGTCATGATCCCAGAGACCTGGGATCGAGTCCCACATCAGGCTCCCTGCTCGGTGGGAGGCCTGCTTCTCCCTCTCTCACTCCCCCTGCTTGTGTTCTCCCTCGGCTGTGTTTCTCTCTGTCAAATAAATAAAAAATCTTTAAAAAAAAAAAAAGACTATTGAGGAACTTTATAATGGATGACAGAAAGAGAAATGGCCAGATATTATGTGTCTTCTGATGGAAGTATAAACACACCTAGGAAATATTCCTGCCAAAAATGTCAAAGCTGAATCTGCTTAAGACTTTATATCTAACCACAAGTTTGCAGAAAGACAGGGACATCACAGAAGTGTGATCAGGAAAATCCAAAATGTGGGAAACCACAGGGGAAAAAAAAACGGTTTCTTCAACAAATACTTGCAAGGAGAAAAAAACAGAGGTGGGGGAAATCTGTAGAATAAAAGAAAACTATTAAGCTAATACACTACATAGTTCTTCTCTAGGTGGTTACTCACACAAATCATCTGTTTAAAAAACTTTTTAAGGTAAGTTGAGCACTTGTCTAGGCCTTTGGTGTTATTAGGGAATGACTGCTAATTTTTTCAGGGGTGACAATGGTACTGTGACCTGATAACAGATGATAGCAGGGAATTAGAGCTGGTGTCTTAAATATAACAATGTATCACGATTATGTTTTTACATGCTTATCTTTCAGAGATACATAAGAAAATATGGATAAAGAAACAAGAAATAGAGATTTATATACTTATTTCCCAACCTTAGAAGTTTTCATTTAATAGTTTTGCAGTCCTGTCATTCATGTACATAATAAAACATCAAGGTAATTCTGATGCAGGCTGCTGATGAAGGACCATCAACCCAGATCATAGCCACCTTAGAAACATCACTGGAAATGAAAGAAAATAATGCAATAAATACTTACGATGACACCGTTTCCCATCAGGAAGCAGAATAAATCCTACAGGGCATGTGCAATAATAAGATCCAGGGATGTTTTCACACCCAAGTGTACAGCCATGATTCCAAAAGGCACATTCATTGACATCTATACAATGACAACAATAAAACATAGATAGTTATTTTTTTAAATAAATTGTAATATTGCTAATACGTTAGCACGAAGTAGACTATCTCACACTTGTATATGCTGTAACTGACCACAAAAAGACTGTTTTTGCTACCCTCTCAAAGAATGAAAGAACTCAGTTCAATCGTCATGAAAGCAATTTTTAGTGTCTCCGTTTACACTTTCAAATAAATCTCTATTTTCACATTAGAATTGCCTTCAGGAAAAAGTAGCACTATTTCCCACGAGAAGAGGTAGCCATTGAAGGCGGGGACTCTTCAAAGTTCGTGATAGGGATACGACATCCCCTGCTTTGCTCTTCAGCCTTCTCAGAGCTGATGGGAGCCCTTCACCTGAATGTAGGAACATTCCCCAACAGCTTCACTCTGGTTGAAACCAGCCTTTCAGCCACTGTGCTATGCTATGGCTTTCCCCACTGGTCCCAGGTGAGCAGGAGACATATACTTAACTTACACTGAAGGTGCGCTACAGCCATTGGATGATCTTCCTTAGTAACTCACTGGACTGACCTCCCAGGAGAAAGAATACACTATTTCTCCCTGGTTCAGTGAATTGGGCCTGAATTGTCAAAGTAGGAAGAGTCCCAGATAGACAGTCCTGGTGCGTTGCTTCTCGAGATTCCTACCAGAGTTTTATGAGATGTGATGTGAGAGTCACTTACTCTTCTAGGATCTAATGATAGCTATCGAACTGTCCTCCCTTAAAAAAAATTGAAAATACCAACAGGGGCCTCAGGAGTCCACTCAGAGAATCCCTGTCTTATATCAAGGTCTGAGTAGCCTCTAAGAATACCGGATCTAGAAACACAATACATAAAGAAGATCCAAAAGTTATTACAAAGGCTTTAACAATAGAAGAAAAAATAAAATTATTATTCTGGGGAAAAGGAGAGGAAACCTCAAGTTGGTTTTGGTTCAGAGCTCTGAATAACCCATGGAAGAACAGCCACTGGCTCAGGTGGGCTGCCCTTGCTTTAGGTAGCTACCCCCTGCATGTTACCTTCACAGTACTTTCCATCTTGGCTTAAAGTATATCCCTCCGCACACGTGCACAAATGGGACTTAGAGTCTTGACCACACATGCCATCTGGGCAGTTACCTTTCCTCCATTTGCAGAGTTTCTGATCTAAAAGAGAAGATGGTTTATTTGGAGTGGGGATGTATTTTGACAAGGACACTGCTTAATCCCTTTGTGGTTCTTGGAAGTCTTATTTTCCCAGTAACAAGAGTAGGGGTGTTGTATTTTCCCTGATAGCACTGCTCTGGATCCAAACAGTATTAGCCTGGATTCTGAAGCATTCAGAGAGGCAGTCCACTTATTTCTCTAATTGTATTATTCCTACCAAAGCACTCAGGACTGGACATCCTAGTTAGCTGGCGATTTCATTCCTTGAGTTATAAACACTAAATGCAACTTAGTAGTTTTTTTCATTCTGCTTTACTTATTTTTTTCTAAGATTTATTTTTTTTTTTTAGAAAGAGAGAGCAGTGAGGAGGGGTAGTGGGAGTCTTAAGCACACTCTGGGCTGAACACAAGCTGGACACCCAGCTGTATCTCACCATCCTGAGATCATGACCTGAGCCTGCAACCTGATCTGAAACCAAGAGTCAGGCAATTAAACAACTACACCACCCAGGCACCCCCCGGATTACTTATTTTATATATATTTATATCTATACATATACAATTCTATACATTTCTCAGTGCTCATCAAGACAAGTGTATTCTTAATCTTATTAAAAAATAAAGCTCATAAACAAAAATTCTGAAAATGAAATATCTGCTTCAGAAACAAAAAAGCTTTGGGCGCCTGGGTGGCTCAGTTGTTAAACAGTTGCCTTAGGCTCAGGTCATGATCCTGGAAGTCCAGGTTGGAGCCCCATAGAGCAGGAAGCCTGTTTCTCCCTCTCTCACTCCCCCTGCTTGTGTTCCCTCTCTAGCTGTGTTTCTCTCTGTCAAATAATAAAATCTCAAAAAAAAAAAAAAAAGAAACAAAAAAACTTTAATCATAGAACATCTTTTTTTAAAGCATAATAGTTATAGGTCCTATATATCTGCTTAGTAAGGTAGGTGCTTGGGCTGGATTAGCCAAATACATGAAACAACAAGTGGACAACATTGTACCTTTGATTTTCAGAGCCAGAGTCAAGAGACAAAGTAGTAATGTATACATCCCTGTTCAAATTTTGTTCCTTCTTACTTTTTGCCAATTTTAACAAAGACAGGACCTTTGTAAAATGTCCTGGGAAATACGGAGTTAATCCTGAATCTGAGGGCAGATTTCAGGATCCAAGTAGAGAAGAGGTCAGAACTCTGGCAAGAGGTGACAGCAGGGCAAGACTGGGCTCGTAGATCCCGAGTCATGGCAGAGTTGAGATCAGTGAGAGCCTCTGAATAATGAGAAGAGCCAAGGATGCAATGAAAGGACTGCTAAAAACGTGCTGTAAATGGCACAGGGAACAAACCAGCAAGAGCCTGAGCTCAGCGGTGCAAGAAGACAAGACCATCCTCCGCGTAGGTTTGTTCCTCTGTTCTAAGCTTATCTACTTATAAAGATGTCTCCTCACTCTGACTCTACCAATTTCCTTCTATTTCAAGTTACTAAATATTCTTCTTGACCAGTAACACCATGACACAGTAAAAACATATTCTTGTCCCCTGGAAAAATGTCTGTAGTGTGCATTGAGACTACTGGCCCTTTAGAGATTCTGACCTGGTCAATCAAGAGGAAGGCTCAGGACTCTGCATTTTCAACTGAATCAGAGTGAGTCTGTTACCGAGAGTGTTCACAGGACACTTTGAGGAACGCCAGCCTAAAGTTCTAATGAAACATCCCAGCCTCCCCTCACTTAGGAATACCTCCTTTTAGCAAGTCTGTCTTGTGAACTTGGTTAAACTTGTTTATTCAGATCTCATGATGAAATTAAATATAAAATCAATCTTGCTGATTGTTCAATACTGTTGTGATATTACCTACTGAATCAGTTCACATTTACACTGAATAGTTCCTGGATATTGATACCAAACATTTTATTTCTTCTTATCTATGGTTTCTAGACTAATCACACATGTATAGAAAGCTACATAGATTTCAGGTTCCTACATACTTCACATATTAAAATTTTAACTAAGCAAAACAAAAAAAATGATCCAAATTATAAAAGTAAATGACTAAAATTAGGAGACAAAATGCACTCACTTCAAATTTCTAAAAAACAAAATAAAAAGACATGTATTTTTTTATTTTAATCTTTAATCTAAAATTTTAAAACTTTAATTTTTATGAAGTTTGCAAGTGAACAACAATAAAAATACAGAAATGTCTGATTTGCCTTTCTTTTTTTAATTTGAAGATCTAACTGGCTTTATTAAATGATTCATGAACCCAACGGCACTGTATCTACCAGGTGAAGAAGCAGTCCTCTGACTCAGCCTTTTAAAGGCACCAAAGTGGGACGCCTGGGTGGCTCAGTTGGTTGAGCGACTGCCTTCGGGTCAGGTCATGATCCTGGAGACCCGGGTTCGGGTCCCACATCGGGTCCCACATCGGGTCCCACATCGGGTCCTACATCGGGCTCCCTGCTCAGCAGGAAGCCTGCTTCTCCCTCTCTCACTCCCCCTGCTTGTATTCCCTCTCTGGCTGTGTTTCTCTCTGTCAAATAAATAAAATATTTTTAAAAAAATAAATAAATAAAAAATAAAGGCACCAAAGTGCTACCACTTTCTTGATGTAACAAAAAAATGAAGAATTATGCTTCCTAGGAACATCCCTTATAAAAATCTTGCCAAACCCAGCAGAACAGGTGAGTACTGGATTAAAGACTAGGAAAACCAAGTTTTCTGGTTCTGTCTTCACATTGCATCATTATCTCTCTCTCTTTTTTTAAAGATTTTATTTATTTATTTGACAGCAATAAAGGAAACACAAGCATGGGGAGTGGAGAGATGGAGAAGCAGGCTTCCTGCCTAGCAGGGAGCCTGATGCGGGGCTCGATCCTGGGACTCCAGGATCATGACCAGAGCTGAAGCCAGATGTTTAATGACTCAGCCACCCAGACGCCCCATCATTATCTCTTTCATCTTGGTTTCCTTATACATAAAATAAAAGTTTTGGAATAAATAGTCCCTTACGTTTAAAAAAATTTTTTACGTTTCTCTACAGAATCAGATGTTTGTGGTAAATCCTTCTAAGTTTATACCTCTAAGGAGTCCCAAATCTTAATTACTGCTTATAATGTGTTCATACAGATTCAAACTGTTTAATGAAGAAAAACAATCGGCATCCAGGCTATAGGAAATGCTCTGTTCTTCATCTAGATCCACTATTATTTATCCCCTTTTTGTACTTTTCTCCTACCTCTCACCTGCGCATTCCTGTGCTCTTATCATAACCATCACGATCGTCCCATCGTCATCATGGTGATGTATATGCTTTTTTTTCCATTAACCAATAAGCTTCTTGAGGATAAGGTGTGAATCCCATTCACATTTTATAGCCCAAATGTGGTATACACGGGTATACCACAAACATAGACTTCATGCACCAAAAAAACCCTGTGATCATGTCCCCTGCACCTTAACTCCTTTATTTCATTTCTCCTTGCATTTCCCGTCAACCTTAATGTTAGAACTCAGACATGTTTGCCCAGTACCCCTTCCACGATACCATGCCGCTGATGGTTTGCATGATATTCGTTAGCAGTATATATCACTCTTTAATGATGAAGAAGCCAGGAGGGCGATTACCTTTCTCCTCTGAATGGTTAGGCTAAGGACACCACCTGAATTCAGGTGGTAAACACTTTAAAAGGTCATTTTAGGAAGTGGCAAAACATAGAGGATTGAGAGCTATATTTTTTGTTTAATCTCCTTAATCTGCTGTTCTTTATCTTCAAATTAGGCCAAAGCTAGCATTCAACCTGCTGCTAGTGACCTCAGATAACACCCCTTCCCAGAGCTCAGCAGTGCAGCTTAATTACCTCGGAGATCAAATTAAAGCTCCTAATCATGGCATTAATGTCCACCACCAACTGTGCCTTACCTGCCTGCCTAACACATGGGCTCTGGTGAGCTTTTCTACCACTGAGTAAATCTGTAGATTCTACCCTGGCCCACTTTTGATTCCCCCATTGACTGATCACCTTTTCTCCACCTCACATTCAGTGTAAGACTCACCTCATCAATGAAGTATTTCTAGTCTCTTCCATTTGAACCCATTTCCTTTAACCAGTCTTACACATCAATATCAGCATGCCCAGTATTTAGCACAAACAATAAAAAATTCAAATAACATTTTATAGATCATTTACCTTATTTAATTTTCATAACAAGCCCATATTATCTTTCATTTTACAGATTAGGAAACCATGATTTAAGGATCACATAAAGGTAATAAGGGGTAAACCTGGGACTCAAGCTTAAGCCTTCTTGCTGTAGACCTATCTCTTGACTGATGGAGAGATAGATAGATACACACACATTTGTGTGTATGTTTACATGTATACTTGTATGTATGTGCATATATATAACTATGGGTTTTTACAGAAAAAATATATATTATAGATTCAATATTATATTTTTTCTTTTTTTTAAGATTTTATTTATTTGAGAGAGAGAAAATGAGAGAAAGAGAGCACAAGAGGGGGGAAGGTCAGAGGAAGAAGAAGACTCCCTACTGAGCAGGGAGACCAATGTGGGACTCGATGCTGGCACTCCATGATCATGACCTGAGCCGAAGGCAGTCACTTAACCAACTCAGGTGGCCCAGAAACTAGTTATGTTTTGTTTCATTTATTTATTGTCTTCCTTATCAATGAGTTTCCTAAATAAATGACTTCTTCAATTTCCTCAAAAAACTTCCCAGACTGTATGATATGCTTTATTCTTCTTCATTAATAGAAAATAATAAGGAAGAAAATATAAGAATAGTCTCTTAGAATTCCTAATTACAGTAAAGACAAAAACCACATAGCCAGAATTCAGCTACTTGGTCTCCTATTCATCCAAACCCCGCTAAGGATCAGAAAGTAAACAAATCAATAGCCTCTGAATAGTTCAAAAAAAACCACACACACACACTTTTTACTCCAGATGAGCCCCTTAAATCCACTCAGTCATTTCTTATCTTGTATACAGTTCTGACAAGTGTGATCATGGCCAGCCCCTAGCATAAAGACGGAAACACAAGGTGTCCCTGCCGCTCCCATTGTCACCGCCCCAGCCCACCTGCAGTCCCCATTGCCAGAAAGGACTGCACGATTCCAGTGCACCAGCACATAGCCCCTGGCTGGCTTTCCAGACTGCCACGGCAGGTTACTAGGAGAAGGCAGCTGAGGTCCCCCTTGGTCAACTCTCCCACAAAGACTAGAAATCTCAATTCAGGCCTCCTCCTGGAGAAAGATGGTAAAATGTGAGTGTCAAAATGATAATAACTGCAGTGAATAGAAACGTGTCAAATATTTTTTAAATCTGAGTTTATCAAGATGCTTTTTTTTAAAAGTCCCTTTATTCTGAAAACAGATAAAGGAAAAAAATCAAACATTTATTTTTCCTATAAAAGATCCCCCCCAGGGAAATTATAGCTGATGTAGAAAAGTTCCTCAGCTAACAAATGGCATAAGCAGTGATAGAATTAGAATGTCATCTCTTTGAGACTCTAATGAAAAAAAAGCCTCTAGGCGATGATAATCAATGGCTTCTAAAACTGATATGTGAAAGGCTGATGGGAAACTTTACAATGGATAGGCCACTTTAGCAATAAACTGCTAATGAATAACAATAAACTGCTAAACTGCTGATGAATCTTGAACATCACAATAAGAACCAAAACCTGGCACTACATGGCCCCTGGTGTGATCAGTAGGAATCATACAGTACTATCTCCAGTACCACCTTCTAAGTACTCTGAAAAAAAAAAAAAATGAAATCTGATCAGGCCTTTAGGCCCAAACTACCTGTGTATAGAAATATGGAATCATGTTAAATGACAACATGGGGTTATACTCTGCAAAATCCAAAATGTGGAAAATTCTACAGGACAAAGGATCTGGTTTCCTCAACAAATAAATGGCAAAGAAATGCCTTAGATTAGAAAATAAATAGAGTCCACAGTCAGGCATGTGGAAACCAGCAAAAAGTGAGAGTCGATGGCAAGAAAGAAGACAGAAAAGCATTAGAGAACCATTCCAAGTATTTAAAAGATATTTCAAGTGGCAGGAATTTGGTATCAGAGCAAACCTGAATTTAAAACCCACAGGGCTCCTGGGTGGCTCTGTCATTTAGCATCTACCTTCAGCTCAGGTCATGATCCTGTGGTCCTGGGATGAGCCCTGTGTTGGGCTCCCTGCTCAGCAGGGAGTCTGCTTCTTCCTCTCCTACTCCCCTCCTACTTATGTCCCCCCTCTAACTGTCTGTGTGTGTGTGTGTCAAATAAATTTTATTTATTTTATTTTATTTTTAATTTAAAATTAATTTAAAATCTTTAAAAATAAAATTAAAAATAAAATCCAGCTTTGCCTCAAACCAATCTGATGATTGCCCCAGCTGCACATATCTTTGTGTGACCCTCCTCATTAACAAAATGTCAATAACTATCTATAAACGTTAAGAAGATATAGCCATCCATATTTTACCAAGATTTCTATGAAAAATAACAGATTTGGATGTTTGAATTGGTCACTTAAAATAATTTGAAAACAAGGGCGCGTGGGTGACTCAGTCGTTGGGCATCTGCCTTTGGCTCAGGTCACAACCCTGTAGTCCTGGGATCGCGCCTCATATCAGGATTCCGTGCTTCTCCCTCTCTCATTCCCCCTGCTTGTGTTCCCTCTCTAAGTGTGTTTCTCTCTGTCAAATAAATTAAAAATAAAATAAAATAAATAAAATGAAATGAAATGAAATAGAAAAGTAAAATAAAATAAAATCATTTGAAAAAAAATAAGTGTTGGTGGAAATGTAAAATGGTATAGTCACTGTGCAGAATATAGTATGGTGGTTCCTCAAAAAATTAAAAAGGAAATACCATAATCCAGTAATTTACTTCAAGGTATATATCTGGAAGAATTGAAAACAGAGTCTTGAAGAGATATTCATACACCCATGTTCATTGCAGCCTTATTCACAATAGCTAAAACATGGAAGTTACCCACATATCCATCACAGATGAATGGACATACAAAATGTGGTAATATACACACACAATGGAATATTATTCAGCCTTTAAAAGGAAGGGAGTTCTGACACATGTTACAACAGGGATGAAAAAAGACATTATGCTAAGTGAAATAAGCCAGTCACACAAAGATATCAGTACGATTCTACTTTTATGAAGTACTGACAGCAGTCAAAATCATAAAGACAGAAAGTAGAATGGTGATCGCCAGAGGATGGGAGATGGTTTAGCTAACATGTATGGAATTTTGATTTTATATGATGAGAAGAGTTATGGATATTATGGAGATGGATGGCAGTGATGTTGCATGACAGTATGGATATACTTAATGCCACTGAACTGTACACTCCAAATACTTAAAAGTTTTACTTATTTATTCAGAGAGAGTGGGGGGGAGGGGCAGAGGGAGAAGCAGACTCACTGTATGAAAAAAATACTCAAATATCAAGGATGATTCTTTTCTACAGGTTTCCAAATAACCAAGGTTTTATAGTAGATATCTCATCAATGGCATAATCAAAATGAATCTGAGCCCTACCTGGACAGTTTTAACTCTACAAATCACTTCCATAAACTGGTAGATCTCCAGGTGCAACTAATTCTCCTTCATGAAATCTCAGAACCAAAGAAACCCAGTAATATATTTGTGCATGAAATGAATGTAAAGTATTTTGCACAGTGCTAATAGTTAGACACCCTTCATTTTCTAAAGAATATGCTTTGGAAACTCTCTTATGAACATAAAACTGGAATCTACATTTCAAGAGTACAGAAAAAAGCAAAAATATTTGGACCTTTTATAACAGTATATGAGCAGTAAAACTAGTTGCAAAAAATCCCCAGAAGTCGAGCTCGAAATAATGGGAGTGTGTGTGTGTGTGTAAGAGAGAGAGATTTTGGCCCCATGATCTACACACACTAAAGCATTTAACCACCAGAAGGCCATGGATAGATAGGAATATGCCTAATTATAGGTTTCCCTCAAACAAATAAAGCAAAATCTAAGATATGAAATGAGGGAGAATAGTAATATTATTAATATTATATATATATACTGCTGAATTTCTTTAGTGTGGTTGGGGAAGAAGTGTGGTGTCACTCTGCCTGGGTTCAAATCCCAATTACCCCAGTGTGACCTTGAACACACTATTATGACACTTCTGCAACTCAGCTTTTTAATGTATAAAATGGTAGTAATACTCATACCTAGTTCATACGACTATTGTGAAAATTAAATGAAATGATAGGGGAAATGCCAGAACAGATAATTTTTTACACACTCAAAAATTATGATGATTTCTGTTATTTCTAAGGATGATACAGTCTGTGTCATTTTCCTATTTTATGTCCTATGCAGCAGCCCATGTGGCTCCCAAATCTATCATCTTTTAGCTCAGACCTCTTTCTTGAGATCCAGACCAATTCAAGGAAAAAAGAAAAATACACTGAGGCACAGTGAGAGTTAAGCAAGAAAACTGATTTAAATATTGGGGATCTATGCCAAACTGTGGAAAGAGCCAAGATGCCCTTCAACAGATGAATGGATTAAGAAGATAAGATCCATATATACAATGGAATATTACACCTCCATCAGAAAATATGAATACCCAACTTTTGTAGCAACATGGACTAGATTGAAGGATATTATGCTGAGTGAAATAAGACAAGCAAAGAAAGTCAAGTATCATATGGTTTCACTTACTTGTGGAGCATAAGGAGTAACATGGAGGACATAAGGTGAAGGAAAGGAAATGTGAACTGGGGTAAATCAGGGAGAGAGATGAAACATGAGAGACTGTGGAGTCTGAGAAACAAACTGAGGGTTTTAAAGGGGGGATGGGGGGATGAGTGAGTCTGGTGGTGGGTATTAAGGAGGGCACGTATTGCATGGAGCACTGGGTGTAGGGCCTAAACAATGAATCTTGGAACACTGAAAAAATAAAATAATAAATTATTTTTTTAAAAAAGAAAGTTAAAATTGGGGTGCCTGGGTGGCTCAGTTGGTTGGGGGACTGCCTTCGGCTCAGGTCATGATCCCGGAGACCCAGGATCGAGTCCCACATCGGGCTCCCTGCTCAGCAGGAAGCCTGCTTCTCCCTCTCTCACTCCCCCTGCTTGTGTTCCCTCTCTGGCTGTGTTTCTCTCTGTCAAATAAATAAAATATTTTTAAAAAAAAGAAAGAAAGAAAGAAAGTTAAAAGAAAAAAAAAAACATTGAGGATTTAGTCCTGATATACCAAAGGGAGCAGACTACCTGTCAGACCAAGGGAATGGGGATCCCTACAACACCAAAGGAAGACAACATGTACTTAGATATGATACCTCTTTAAAACTTATTCGTCAGGATATTATTTAGGGCAGAGAGTGACAAAGGGTATTTATCCATTCTTTTTTTTTTTAACTACTTTTTTTTAATTTGTTCTATAAAATAGAACAAATCGTTTATTTTTCTGTTATGGAATAGCTATATAAAACACTCTGAACATATCCCTGAGCTTCTTGCGATTTTTTTAAACTGTTATTTGTAAAATGTCCTCTAGGCATTGGGTGTACAATGAAGAGATGCCCCGCTGTCCTCATAGGAGTAAGGAAGTTTAGGAAGACTAACAGTAAGTGCCAAGTGAAGGAAATGTGTTATTCTGAGAAAAGCTAACCGAGGCTCACTGTAAGTGGGGCAGGGAAGGCATTTCTGAAAGAGGTAACATTTGAGCTACTTCTCAGAGGATGAGGAGAGAGTGAGCCTATGCAGAGAAGGAGAAAATACTGAAATACTAGGGCAGGGGGTGGGGGGTGAGCACGTTTTCTGGGAGGAAATTAAATCTTTGAGCAGGGTAGCCGCAAGGAATGTAATGCAGACAATGGTGAGAGATGCAGCAGAGAACCTTCTGTGAACAGGGTAAATAAAGAGACCGGATTTTCATTATGGGCAACAGAATTGTTGATTGGTTTTAACTGAGAAATGGCAAGATTGGGCTCTCATTTCTGAAGGGTTATGCTCCCTGAGTATGGAGAAGGGAGGCAGGGATTCTGATTAAGCAGAATTTAGGGATGGATTGCTGCTGAATAGGGTACTAGTGGTTAGATTGCTGGCCGGGAGATTGTTGGAGGCTGGAGGTTAATTTCATAGGGTGGGAGTGGGGAAAGAGAGAGGAAAGGCTCATGCCCGGATTTCTGCCTTGGGAAATGGAGGTAAGATGCCACTTACTGAGCTGGGGACACTGGATCTAAGCAGATGACGTGTGAAAGTTAGTAGGTCAATTATTTCCTTTGTGACTAAAGCGTTTGCAAGAAATCCAAGCAGAAATGCTCAGAAAGCAGATAAATATACAGGCCTTGATAAGGAAATTTTCCAAGTGCCACTGCAGGACTCTGAGCCTGCAGGATGCAGACAGCAAGCAGGTGGCTTGGATGCGGGACCTGAGTGACCACTCTCGGGAAACCAGCCTGATGGTGAAACCGTGTCTCTGCTGTGTGGACTTGGGGCTCAGCTTCCCACGGCAGCCAGTTCCTCTGTAACCAGCCCAACAAAATCAACAAGGCAAGGATTATTTAAACCAACCAATTACTGTAGTCTTCCTTGTGAAGTTCTGTGGCTGTGCTCATGTGTAAACTCGGTCGGACAGTGTTCATTGGGGCTGCTCACTTTTGTATGCTATGAATAAATGCCCAACGTTTTAAATCAATTTTCTCTGCAGCTTAACTCTTACTGTGCCTCAGTCTCTCTTTCTTTTTTTAATTGGTCTACATCTCAAGAAAAAGGACTGGGCTAGAAATAATAGCTTCGGTAGTCAAGTAGACTGCTGCATAGAAAACAAAATAGGAAAATGCCATAGGTTATATGGCCCTTAGAGACTAACAGTGCACTTGACCATATGAATGGTTCTGAGAAGGCACTTGGAGAAAAGACTCCTCATTGAATTTTATTTGACTTGGTCTGTCTAAATCATTCGACCCTGAAACTTTTTTACCCCCAAATGATCCCATTAAAGCCCACAGAATCAGTATTTTGGAGAACATGCTTTGATAAAAGACAGATTAAGCATTTTGCATGAAGTTTACTGATACTCTCGTGCATATACTTAAATTTTATGTAAAAATAATGCCAACTAGGTTACATGATCTTTCTCAGTCATCTCCCCATTGAAGTAATCTCACTATTAAATATTTGCCTTGCAAACCAAAGTACTACCACCATCCACCTCTCCAGAGGAGCTGAAGTCATAAGCCCACTATCCAGGAGGAACTAGCCAGCCTCTAGAAGCAGCATGTCTTTAAATGTGAGGGCACTTGGAGAAGCTGATGGCAATTCTACACCACCTGTGTAGGGAGTGACAATTGTATGTTTTCTTTTTACCCATACAATCAAGAGATTCATAGTCCCTAAATCCCACGTGAAGAATTCCTGCTCTACAAGACACTAACATAATTTAAACCTATTTAATGATGGCTAAAGTAACAGTGCTTTTGGAAATCAAAAGTCCTTTGCACTTGGCATATATGCGAAGCGCGTTGCCTGGTCACCAACTGGAGCCATATCTCCAATACTACCTGCCTTCTACATTCAGGTCTACCTGCAGTTCCTCAGCTAGCCATAGTTTCCCAACCAAAGTCCATGATTTGCCAGATTGGTTGAAGCTATTCTTTAATGAATTGCTATAGACTTTCTTCTAAATTTCATGCTTTCAATGATCGCATTTGACCTCCTGTCAGCAAAGCTGAGCAACAGCGGAGGAGTCTGAAGAGCTCAAGTGTTTATGGTAGAAAGAACAATAAACTGACAGACTCATCACTGGGATTGTTTTCTCTCCCAAACCCCTCTTTAACAAGCTCTGTAACCTTGGAAAACACACTCTACTTCTCTAGGCTTCAGATTTCTCAATTGTGAAATGAGTACGATAGTTGCTAAACTTTCCGTGTCCCAGCGTTACCGTGACAAGCCAGTAAGATAATGCTCATGACATACTTTGGAAAGCATGAGGTTATACAGAAATGTAAGAGATGGTGGTGGACATATCTATAACTATTACTAATGAGACTCAATAATTACTTATTCACAATAGTGGTTGGTTCTAATTTGGTGGTGAGTCACCACCCCTTGGACAATGAGTCATATGTGAAGACAGCTTGAGTCAAAATCTCCCATGGAAGATATCTGGCAGAATATCAGATTTGCTGACTTACTTCATGGAATACAGTCAACTACCTCATTTATAACACTGCCACTAGGTTGTTACTTAATGTTATGCTCCAACCCACAGCTGAATTGTTTCTCACAACTTCTGCTTCATAAATTCAAGTAAATCAGTTTTTTTTTTAAATCATTTATCTGAATAAACACTTCATCACTTGGAATTTATTTTATCCTTGGAAGTTCCTCACCACTTGCATTGAAAGCAGAGTCGTTACCCATACTAAATCATGGTTTCTACCTAAGCTCTTAAAGAAATCAGTTAAAGAGTCCTCACACTATTAGCTCTTTGAGGATATAAGAAATAATAATGTCAATTCCCCTAGATTCCAGTCTCCCTTGAGCAATCTTGTGCCTATCCTTCTGTTCAGTCCCCACAGCTCTCTTCAGGAGCTATGTCTAGGGCAGGAACAAACACATTCATCTACTAACTAAAGCATGGACCCACAGTCCTTACCATTTCCCACACTATTACCAAACCCGAGTGGCACCCAAGAGATAGAAAGAAAACAAAGAATTCCATCTCAGAACCTCTCCTGGCTAATTGGGGATAAGAGCAAATATATGTAAAAGCCTGATTGAAATTAAGCTTTTACAGATAGTAAATGTTAGTACAACATCATTTGTGTGGTATATGAACCATATTGAAGAGCCTACTTAAAAAAAGTATATGCTAAAGAATGCAGAGACTACATTTGAAAGTAGAAACTTAGGACTGTGACTAGATTCGGTCAAACCATTCATTTTACTAATGTTATCTAAAATTCTTCATTTATAAATACATCAGTAACCACTGAATATAGGGACGTTTAAATAATAAACAAACAAACAAACAAAACAAACAAATAAATAATAGGCATGGTCCCAGCCTGCATGACATTTATAATCAAGTGGGAGAGAAAATCAAAAAGAAAGCAAATTAATATGTAATTATATCTTGGGATGAGTTCAGAGAAGAGTGTACTAAAAAAAAAAAATCAGAGGTGAGAGGTAGGTCTCTTCACTTCCTCTTCATTGGGTGACCAGAGAAAGCTAATCTAAGGACATGAAACTTAAGCTCAGAACTGAAGTCTAGGCTGAGAAAGGAGTGACTGCAAAAGCCTAAAGGCAAGAAGGGGACAGAATGTTTGAGCAACTATGGAAAGACTTGAGTCAGACTCTAGCGAGGGGAGGAGGAGGAATGCTAGATCAGTTACATCAAATATTGATAGGCCTGGTAAAATTTTACATTTCAATCTAAGTGCAAAGGAAAGCTTTTGAAGGATTTTAAGCTGGGGACTTAATGGATCAGATCAACTATTTAAAGGCAAGAGGAAAAGACAGAAAGATTAGTTGAGGGGCTACTACAACAGATCAGGCAAGAAATGCTGGTTGATGGACTGTAAAGGAGAAAAGTGGATAGTAGAGATGTATTTAGGAGGTAGAATGGAAAGGATTTGGCGGTAGGTTGAAAATTGGGGCTGAGGCAGTAGGAGAAACCAAGGATGGCCCCTAAGTGTCTGGCTTGAGCAGGTAGATGGGTGGGGACAAAGTGCCAGATTCCGTTCAAGGTCAAAGATGACTCACCAGGTGCCCAAGCACCATTCTTTGCCTTGGGCTGTAAGAGTGGATGCACTATTTTGATCCTACCAGGTGGTACAAATGATGCGTCCAGGTTAATTCTAACCATATCCTTCCCGGTGTGTTTGTTAGCTATCCAAATTGACTTCTTTTTCCATGCTGAATAGAAAATCTGATCACCAAAAAGGGACATTGCAAACAAATTGTGCCTAAAAAATAATAGAAAAAAACATTAAAAAATGGCAGAACATTTCTTACCAGGCTTATTAACATTTCACTTCATTTCAACTTATTGACTGAATTTTAATTACCTACCTTTTCAGCTGTATCTCATTTAGGTTTAGAAGAAGATATTAAGTTTAAAATTTTATTTATTTATTCATAATCTGAATTAATGGGGTATAATTTCTAGCTTCAGATTCATTGTTCCGTTCTTTTGCTAATCAGCATTTAAGTGTGATAAAAGTAAAACAAGGAAGAAAATAGGAATACTCTAAAAATGGATTCTAGTTTCATCCATTTCGCACTTGACTAATTTTTGTCTCTTCCACAAGCTGGTGAGTCAGTTACAGGCAAGATAGCATATCAAAGAAAACACAGTTGCTCCACAAATACAGGACACAGTAATTCCAAAAAGATCAACTGTAACCTATAACTAACATGTGAGAACTTATTAGATGCCAAAACTCTGTTAATTATTTTTATTTGTAATTCTTTACTTAAGTTTCACAATAACTCAAGAAATAGCTACTGCTATTATCCCCACATTAAAGGAAACTGAGGAGAGGCACCAAGGTGGGCTCAGTCCATTAAGCATTTGCCTTTGGTTCAGATCATGCTCAGGGTCCTAGGATTGAGCCCTGCACTGGGCTCCCTGATCAGTGAGAAGTCTACTTCTTCCTCTCCCTCTGCCCTCTGTCCCCCCAACTTGTGTTCTCTCTCTCTTTCTCAAATAATAAAATCTTAAAAAAAAAAAAGAAAACTGAGGAAAAGGCATGTAATCTTTCCAAAGTCACTTGCCCAATAAATGGTAAATCTAGAACTTGTACTCATCAAGTATTTTGGACTTCCAAATCTGTGCTAAGCCAGTTCAGCTGGACAAATTTCAAATGGCAATTGCTTTATTTTACATTAAAACCCAAACTTACCGTGTAAAATGTTTGCTAAAATGGACAGAACCTCCATCATAATTACAGGAACAAATATAGGAATTGCTTCCATCTCTGTTGTACTGAATCCAAAAAAGCCGTTTATCAAGCACATCCAATGACACAGCCATTATTCTTTCTGACGTCTCTAACAGAATCTTCTCTTCCACACCATTGAGATCTGCTCTGTGAAGGCTGCCAGTCACCTCTGAAGACCAAAATATAAACCTGAGAGCAAACACATTACACAGGCACGTAACTGAAAGTCAAGTCACTTAAATGGCCAACTCTCCATGTTTCAGTGGTTCCTGGATGTTCGCTCAGGATGAGTTGGACTATTTTGAATGAAATTCCAATTCAACAAATATTTATCACCCTGCTATGGAAATTCCATGTGATTTCAAGTTAAAAAAGGAATTATGCTTCTCTAGTAGGAAATCAAGTGCACCATTTGTAGAGGGAAGTCTGCCTTGGTTCAAATTCAGGTGAGTTCAAAATGTTATGATTCTAAGAATTATCATCAGATTTTGACATATATTTCAATGTCTAAAAACAGCAGTTACCTTTCTACTGGATCAATTGCTACATTTGCAGGATAGTTTAAGGCACTTAAGAGAACTCGGGAATTGTTTCCTTTCATATCTGTTACTGTAATGATTCCTTCCTGTTGATTTGACCAAATAAGTTCTTCATTTATCCAATTTATTGCCATTCCTGAAACATTTTTCGCTATATTGCATACTCTCTGTAAAATCAAATTTCAAAATATTAATATTTTCTCATTCACATCAATACTGTTTTTATCTAAGTACTTGGTTTTTTTTACATTCATAAAACTATATAAATCAGAAAATAGTTGCAGATATGGTGCCATTGTTTTGACGGAGCAAGGTTAACCCTCCCACATGAATATTTCTGGGCTTTAAAGTAAAAAATTATCCTATGCTTATTGAAATTAGGCAATCAACCATAATGCATTAATGAATTCAACTATAATAACAGTGAGGTTTCCATGCTATCTTAAAGACAGTTTATCCATTTACTAGTGGAATTTCTATATTCTCACCTGAACCCAATTCTAAGCCTTGCCAAAATCTGGCGAGATGCCCTTGACCTTTGTGCACAGAGCTCTAAAATAAATGGATTTCTCATTAGAGCCCCACTTCCCTGGCCCCTTCTCCATCGGGCCCACCTTTCCTACTAAGTCTTCAGTGCCCTCACAGTGACCCTATGGCCCAAAGACTAGGGCTTCTCTTTATGCCTCTTGGGTACTGTTTCCTGCTCTCTCATGATAAAACCACCAAACAAAAACCTCTTTTGTCTCCTAATTCCAGCTTGTGCATGTAAACCAAAGAGTCTTCTTGGGGGGTGGGGGGGTGGAGTGTAGGAGGTAGAGAGAAGCCTTGATTTGTGTGGTTGCAGATTTCCTTGATTTGTAAATATTTCCACCACCACTTGGTGTAAATATTCCTACCATAGCTGATTTCTAGCCACCGACACGACATTGGTGAACTCGGACTGGACCGAGAACAGTCTCACCAGCTTGCACTAGTCCTATACCTCATGCAAAGTAATCTAGCTAATCCATTGAGCCAGTTGCTAACATATTTTTATATTAGCTCACCAAAGTGAATTGTATTTTAGCAGGTGTTTTTTGTAAATAGTGTTTTAACCAAAAAGAGGAGATATTGGTGGATTTTAGGCACCAGGTCAATCCATTCCTAATGAATTGACACAAATTCACAAGTATTTAACTTCTTTCCCTAGTCTGTGACAGGAAACCCTCCAGATTTTGAGACTTAAGATTTTTGAAACTATTCTACAGATCGCTAGAGAATAATGAGTAGCCATCCTTGTTAAAGTTGATATTAGTGAGTCTCAGAGATGTGATAAAAGAAATTAGCATTTAATTGAAGCTTTTAAGAATAACTGAAGGGAGAAAAATTTGAAGAAAACAAATCAAACAGTGGGCATTTTGTACTGGGAATAAATGCTTAAGGTTTCTCCAGTCACGCGTCTCTATAATCCATCTCTCAGGAATCGAGAGAACATTCCTCCTGGGACTCATTTAAAGGTTCCACCAGTTACAGAGAAAGATTAAAGATCTTTTGTACGTACTTGAAGCAAAATGCTTTATTTTATTTTATTTTTTTTTAGATTTTATTTATTTATTTGACAGACAGAAACAGCGCTAGAGAGGGACACAAGCAGGGGGAGTGAGAGAGGGAGAAGCAGGCTTCTCCCCAGGGAGAACAGGGAGCCCAATGTGGGGTTTGATCCAGGGACTCCAGGATCATGACCTGAGCTGAAGGCAGACACTTAATGACTGAGCCACCCAGGCGCCCCAACAAAATACTTTATATCTGATAGCCGCTTTACTTTTTTTTTTTTTCCCCAGAGTGCAAACACCTTAAGAATCAAAAAAGGTGGGGCACCAGGGAGGTGGAGCTCAGTCAGTTAAACGTCTGCCTTTGGCTCAGGTCATGATTCCAGAGTCCTGGGATTGAGCCCCAAATTGGGCTCCCTGCTCAGTGGAGAGTCTGCTTCTCCTTCTCCCTTTGCCTTTCCCCTCCACTTGTGCTCTCTCTCAAATGAATAATGAACAAATATAATCTAAAAAAAAAAAGAAGAAGAAGAATCAGAAAAGATTTTCTTCCTAAACATCAGGTGCTAAAATGCATGACAGACATTTTAGACAAATCAAGGTTCCCAAACTCTGCATAACTGACATTTGAGGCCAGAGAATTCTCTGTTGTGGGGGCCATCCTATATATTTTAGGATGATTAGTAGCATCCCTGGCCTCTGCCCACTGAATGCTAATAGCACATTCTCTCTCCTTCCCAACACAGGTGTGATAACCAACAATCTTTCCAGACTTTCCCAGAAGTCCCTAGAGGGGCAAAATTGTCCTCAGCTGAGAACCACTGGAGTCAAAAATAATCTTGTGAGTAATCTATTTTAACCATAAAATGGTGATCTGACTTAATAAACTTATATAGTTCTAAAATTGCATTGACATCCTAACTCTTTTGGTCTTCTGAATATCAGTGCCATATTTATGGGTTATTCAGTAACATGCCACAGATGCAAATTAAACAAATATCTACAAATGTCAGAAACATTCTAATTGAAATGTAATTTTTGTTCATCTATACATTACAAATTAATAATACCGTGTTTGTCAGCCTATACAAAAATCCCTTAAATACTTTGGGGTTGTACTTACCTCTTGCCTTGTCCCATTCAGAAAAACTCTTTGCAAAACTTTTCTTTCTAGATCTACCCAATAGATTCTTCCCTTGTTGTAATGAAAATCCATGATCACTGATATACCAGCATCAGCCACCAGTTGCTCATGATTAGTTCCTTCCAGGTCAATCCTAAAGATACTGCTTCCACGGGAGAAAATTAAGAAGGGTGCAGGACCTGAGTGGGAAGAAAGAAACCAAACTGTATATTTTCAATATTTTACCTGATTTAGACTAAATATTTCCCCATGACAACCAATACAAGTAGGCTTAATTTTTAATTCCTGGTTTTATACTTTAAATAAAGAATATTATATGAAGAACATATTCCTGTAGATGTTCACCATTAATTTTATACATCACCTTCTTCACAAATTGATTGTAAGAAATGAACATTGCCAAGGAAATGTTTAGAAAAAAGAACTATTTGAAGAGAAAACCATGTTTTACTCTCATCTGTAAAATGCCGTTTTAGGTTAAAAAAGGAACCACCTCCTATACTCGGTTGTGGATAGGGTCTGGACGAATGTAATTTTAATTAGGCAAATTGGAAATAATATTACAGATATTATCATTTTGGAAATGGAACCCACCTCCTCTTCTTACCCTCTGAACAAAACCTCAGGGTAATGACAAAGGAGAAGATAGGGAAAACAAGAGGCCTTTTTTTTTTTTCTTAAGATTAGATTTCTTTATTTGAGAGAGAGAGAGATCATGAGGGGTAGAGGGAGAAGCAGACTCCCGCTGAGCAAGGAGCCTGATGCAGGACTCGATCCCAGACCCGAAGATCATGACACAAGCTGAAGGCAGACACCCAACCGACTGAGCCACCCAGGTCTTAAGTGAAAGCAAGGAAAGCTGAGATGCCATCCTATGGATGTTCTGAAGTGTATTGTCCCTGTTAGCATTGCCACATAAAACACAGAATGCCCAGTCAAATCTGAGTTGCATATATATTGCATGGGACATACACTAAAAAATTATTTCACTCTTGGGCGCCTGGGTTGCTCAGTTGGTTAAGCCACTGCCTTCGACTCAGGATATGATCCTGGGATCTAGGGATTGAGTCCCACATCGGGTTCCCAGCCCCACTGGGAGTCTGCTTCTCCCTCTGGACCTTCTCCCTTCTCATGATCTCTCTCATTTACTCTCTCTCTCTCTCAAATAAATAAATAAAGTCTTTAAAAAAATTATTTCACTCCTTACCTGAAATACAAATTTAACTAGTTGCACTATATTTTTATTTCTAAATTTGCATGGTGGATCTCCCTGGATTTTTGATTCCTGCGGGACCTCACCCTGAACTGTAACCCTATCATCTCCTGTTCCAGGCTATGGCCACCTTCCCACTTGGACTCCCAAGTAGTCAGCACCTGCGTGTGAATCCGATACCTCTCTTTGGCAACCGCGACACCAGTGATTGGCTGACTCTGCACCAAGCTTGCCTTCGATGCTTCAAGAGAATGCCAGAGAATAGCTTTGTCTCCTGCAGCCAGGTTAGTGGCCTTGGTCTCTTCCACCTGAGGGTGACGAGGCTCCTTCCACGGTGCCTTTAGATAACTCTGGAACCTTTGGGATGAGTGGGGTATTGGAGATGAATGCTAACATATCCTTGCTTCCCCACTAGGTTTACATTATTCTGTTTTCACATTAGCCTTTAATACCTTAATGTGACGTCGTAAATGTGTTTATTGTTCTAAGGATTAAAAGAACTGATGGATTAACCTCCTCTTACTCAGGGATTATGTTCTACAGTCAGAAGACATTAAGTCCTCTTTAGAGGATATCAGAATATATACAAAAGGAAGGAAGAAGTGCAAGGTCCTGAGAGTTTGAAATAGATGCCAGTATAAATGTCTAAGAGAATTAGCTTAAATCACTCTTCCTCTATCTTTCCTGCGATAGAAGCCCCCTGCACAGATACGGAGCAGAGCCCACGGGATTGCCACTCCAGCTGTGGAACCAGAGGTCCCATAGAAGAAACGGGGAGGGCACTGGCCTAAGAGCCAGGAGGCCTCGTTTCTAGTCCTGGTGCCATAGCTTCCCTACACATCCCACAGGACCTCCCTGCCCAAGTTAGGGGATTAAGAGGAAAGAAATAAAATTTTATTTTTTTTAAGATTTTATTAATGTATTTATTTTGAGAGAGAGAAAGCATGTGCAAGGGGGAGAAGTAGAGTGCAGGGAGAGAACAGACCCTCTACTGAGCAGAGAGCCTGACTTAGGGCTCAATCCCAGGACTTTGGGATCATGACCTGAACTGAAGGCAGATGTTTAACTGACTGAGCCACCCACGTGTCCCAGAAATAAAATTTTAGGTGAGAAAGTATTTTCTTAATTATGGAGCATGACGCAAATATAATTTGCCATTGCTGATTCCCAGAGCCAAGGTCTCACTACATAGGCTTGTGCCACTGTTCAGGTTTGAACCTTGGGATGAAGACATTGGTGTAACTCAGTTCTCCCATAGCAATGTGTCCTAGAGGAGAGGAAGGCATACAAAAGCACCCTAAACTGATATCTATGGGCCTATAGATTTATCACTTAGGAGTCATTTCTTTGAAATGTGTATCATACATTCTCTGTAAACTGAATAAATGTGCCTGTATTATTAATTCTCTAGTGCACTGATACATTAATAAGACCAATAAAACTTTTTTTTATTCATTTAACAATATTACTAAATGAGGAGGGGCAACTGGGTGGCTGAGTCCTCAAGTGTCTGACTTTGGCTTGGGTTATGATCCTAGGGGTCCTGAGATCAAGCCCCATATCCGGCTCCCTGCTCTGTGGGAAGCCTGATTCTCCCTCTCCCACTCCCTCAGCTTGTATCCCCTCTCTCACTGTGTCTCTCTATGTCAAATAAATAAATAAAATCTTTTGTTAAAAAAAATTTTAGGGCGCCTGGGTGGCTCAGTTGGTTAAGCAACTGCCTTCAGCTTGGGTCGTGGTCCCAGAGACCTGGAATCAAGCCCCACATCAGGCTCCCTACTCCGCAGGAAGCCTGCTTCTTCCTCTCTCACTCCCCCTGCTTGTGTTCCCTCTCTTGCAGTGTTTCTCTCTGTCAAATAAATAAATAAATAATTTAAAAATAAAAAAATAAAATCTTAAAAAAGGGGGGGGGCGCGCCTGGGTGGCTCAGTTGGTTAAGTGACTGCCTCCGGCTCTGGTCATGATCTTGGAGACCCGGAATCGAGTCTCACATCCGGCTCCCTGCTCGGCGGGAAGCCTGCTTCTCCCTCTCTCACTCCCCCTGCTTGTGTTCCCTCTCTGGTTGTGTTTCTCTCTGTCAAATAAATAAAATCTTTTAAAAAATTTTTTTAAAGTAAAAGTATTACTAAATGGGGGCACCTGGCTGACCCCATCAGAAGGTCATGTGACTCTTGATCTTGGGGTCATGTGTTTGAGCCCCACCTCAGGTGTAGAGGTTACAAAAGAATTAAATACAACTTAAAAAAAAATAAATAAAGTATTACTGAATAGGAGGTTTCCAGTTTTTTTAAAAAAGGAGAAAGAAAAAGCACTCTAAACATTTTAGACAGAATATAGCATAATGCTTTGTGCATAATTGGTACTCAAAAATTCTGAATAAATAAGTCATTGCGTTTTGCCCATTTGTCTGGCTTTAAACATAGGAACAAAGCTGAAGACACCAGCAGATACATCAGTTTCATAAAATCAGAGTCAATCCTACAGCAGTTATTTTACTAATAGCAACAGTAATAATGATAGCAACAAACTTTCACATCCTGATCTCATTTATGCTTAACACCATGAACTAGATAGACCAGATATTACAATGAATAAATCAAAGAGAAAAGAAAAATCTGAAGAATACCTAGATCCATAAAACACAAACCATAACATTAACTTCAGTAACTTTTCAAAAAATAAAAAGAAAATATTAAATTACTAAATATGAAATAACTAATGAATATTCTCTTCAGATTTTTCCCAATTACTGGTGATTCGTGGCATCCAGGGTTTATCATAGCCTTTAGAACTGAAAGGATCTTAAATATTACCTAATTCAGTGTTCCCCAATATTGTTCAAAAGAATCACACAGGTGCTGTGAGTGTGTCTTCTGTAGATCCTTTCCTTTGAGATTCCAATTCAGTAGAACTAGGCCAAGGGCTAGCAATCTGTTTTTTGAATAGACACTCCAGGTGATTCTTACACTTGGTGAATCGGAAATCATAGATCTAGTTCAGATGAGGAAATTCAGTGATGTTTCCCAAGGACCCCCCACACACACACACTGGCTGGTGGTTGAGTTGGAATTAATGGACAAACATTGCCCCTTCTCCTGCCTTGGTCTGATTTACAATCTTTATTTTACTTCTGTAACTGATTTTATTTTAATTTTTTTAAATATTTTATTTATTTATTTATTTATTTATTTATTTGTTTGTTTATTTGAGGGCTAGAGGGAGAGAGAGAGAGCGCACAAGCAGAGGGGCAGGAGAAGAGCTGAAGGAGCAGAGGGAGAAGGAGAAGCAGACTCCCCACCGAGCAGGGAGCCCCATGAGGGACTCAATCCCAGGACCCAAGATCGTGACCTGAGCCAAAGGAAGATGCTTAACCCACTGAGCCACCCAGGCGCCCCATGTAACTCATTTTAATTCCACTTCCCTCAAAACACTGTTCATTTCTTTTTCTACACTGTTGGCATCATTTTGTATAGCCCAGGGCCTGGATAAGTATTTGTAGACCTGAAATGTAACATGATTTTTTTTTTCAATGAAAGACTTTGAGAATCAGGCTTGGTGGAACAGTCATTCTGTACTGCCACTGGAAACGATAACTCAGGGTTTTTCATAGCTGTCAGAGACTCTGTACACATCGGTGTGGGGTACAATCCGTGGATTTGAATGTCGCAGGGTGTGCATGTTCAAACAGCTAAACTGTCCCATATCAAAGCCTATGCTGTTTATTTTGGGTGCCATTTGACAAAAGGAAAATGCATAGAAAATCAAACATCATCTCTAAGGACTACAAACCCAACGATAGCAAACAGGTCACAGCAAATCAATTGGAACGTCTGACTTCCCGACCTTGGGGATTAGTAGGGGATCTGCAGAAATTAGGAAGGAGGCCAAAATGTTTGGAGCACTCTGATGACTTTTGTTAGTGACTCCAAGAACTGGTTCAGAGGTCAGTTAGGACATGCAGGTTTTGATTGAAGTGGGCAGCAGAAACAGAGTCTTCCTTTTTTTTTTTTTTTTTTTAAGATTTTTTTTTTTTTAAATTTATTTGTTTGACTGAGAGAAACACAGCGAGAGAGGGAACACAAGCAGAGGGAGTGAGAGAGGGAGAAGCAGGCTTCCTGCCGAGCAGGCAGCCTGATGCGGGTCTCCAGCCCGGGTCTCTGGGATCATGACCTGAGCCGAAGGCAGAGGCTTTAACCCACTGAGCCACCCAGGCGCCCCAGAAACAGAGTCTTTCAAAGAGGCACCTCTACAGAGGCTCTGAACTGGTGGGAGTGGCCTCACAGAGGTCAAGGAGAAGAGAAAGCGAAGGTCTCCTGCATCCTGGACCTCCATAACACAGAAACACCCTGCAACCGGATTAACAGAAAATCCCCTTCTATCAGGCCAACATGGCACCCTGCTCTTCCCACCACCAGTTTTCTGCTCTAAATCTGGGGACAGACTGAAGGTTCACCGGACAGACAGTGAAAAGGGAGCTCTGGACCTTCAGGATTCAACACCACCACGGAAAAAGAATGTAGATTTAAACTGATAGACCTGGGGCACCTGGCTGGCTCAGTCAGTTAAATATCTGCCTTCAGTTCAGATTCCTAGGTCCTGGGACTGAGTGGCATTGAGCTCCCTGCTCAGTGGGGGACCTGCTTCTCCCTCTCCCACTCCCCCTGCTTGTGCGCGCTCTCTCTCTCTCTCTCTCTCTCTCTCTCTCTCTCTCTCTCGGTGTCAAATAAATAAAATCTTTTTAAAAAATAAAAATAAACAGACCTGATGGAAGAAAGCTTCATACTTCCTTTCATTGCTCCTCCCATAAACCCTTGAAAAAAGTCATTTATTACTGCCTCTCAAGGGGCTGACTTGAATAGGGGTTTTAAGGAGGGCAGAAAGTTTTACTTCACTCTAAACGTCCATCTCCATCTGTTGTTCTTTTTTTAATTGCCGTACTTGAAAAGGCACACGTTTAATTTGAGGGCAATCCCAGCTTTCTTCTCAGCTTATTCATTAGTGTCAACATTCAAGGGGGGTGAGGGAGACACCAAGTGACCCACAAATAATACATCCAGAAGGAGGAGCCAGAGAGGTGACTTTAAATCTTAATTCTGTAAGACAATTTTGCTTCCTGGAATACATGAGTGAAGTTTGCCACCGAGTCCCAGTGCAGTGGTGGACATGTGTCATCTAAAGCAGAAAGTAGGGGCACCTGGGTGGCTCAGAGGTTTAAGCCTCTGCCTTCAGCTCAGGTCATGGTCTCAGGATCCTGGGATCGAGGCCCGCATCGGGCTCTCTGCTCGGTGGAGAGCCTGCTTCCCCCTCTTTCTCTGCCTGCCTCTCTGCCTACTTGTGATCTCTCTCTCTCTGTCAAATAAATGAATAATTTTTTTTTAAAAAGGCAGGAAGTAGCACCTACCCAACCCTCAGCCCACTTCTCATCATCAGGCTTAAGAGGTCTACTCTCAGGTTCTCAGGATAACATTAACATAGAGGACATTAACAAGAAGACTCTGAAATTTGAGGTTTTTTTTTTCAATAGGATTTCTCAGTTTTTAATGTGTTATGACACTTTGTGATGCTCCAAGAAGGTAGGTGGTGAATACTACCAGAATAGTAATAGCCAACATCATGGGTGTTATCACTAGGGTAGCTCATTAAATGTATTATTTCACTTAATTGGGTAACACTAGGAGGTAAGGGCTCTCCGCATTTGCATTGTATAGAAGAAGAAACTGAAGTTGAGAGCAGTTAACTTCTCATCATCACATGGCCAATAAATAACAGATTTATATTATTTATAAATAATAAAGTCATGTCTTTCTGATCATAGAGTCTAGCTCTTGAACATCATGCTGTATTGTTCATCTCAAATTGAATTTAACAGGAACTCTTACTAGATAGTGTTTCATAGTTCAACTGTGTCAAGAAACCCCCTCCAGAAGCACTGCTCTAGGTATGTTCACCCTACAGCCAGATTCTCTGCATTCACATTCGAGGAACAGATTAGAAAATGGGTCCCTTTAACAAAGGAGCCAAGAACCTACAGTGAGAAAGAACAATCTCTTTAACAAATGGTGTTGGGAAAAGTGGTACAGCCACATACAAAATAATTAAATCATACTACTATTTATACCATACACAGAAATTAATTCAAAATAGATTAAAGACTTGGATGGAAGACCTGAAACCATAAAGAAGAAAAACATCAGAAGTAAGCTTCTTAACATTGGTCTAACTGCCATCTTTGTGGATCTGATTCCAAAGGCAAGAGTAACAGAAACAAAAATAAACAAATGGGACTGTATCCGATAAAAGCTCTGCACAGCACAGGAAACCATCATCAACTGATAAGGCAACCTACTGAATGGGAGAAGATATTTGCAGACCATGTATCTGATAAGATGTAAACATGCAAAATTTATAGAGAGCTCCCATAACTCAACAACAAAAAACTAACTCTATTTAAAAGTGGGGAGAGAATCTGAGAATCTCCAAAGGAGACCTAAAGATGGCCAAAAGACACATGAAAATATGCTCAACATCACTAATTGTACTAGGGAAATACAAATGGAAACCATGAGAACACCTTACACCTGTCACAACAGCTGTTACCAAAAAGACAAGGAATAACAAGTGTAACAAGTGTTGGTAAGGACGTGAAGAAAAAGGAAACTTCATACACCGTTGGGATTGTAAATTGGTGCAGTCACTAGAAAAACTAGTATGCAGATTCCTAAAAAAAAAAAAATTAAGACTAGTCCTACCATATGAACTAGCTATTCCATTTCTGGGTATTTATCTAAATAATACAAAAATGTTAGTTCAAAAGATATATGCACCTCCATGTTCACTGTAGCATTGTTTACTGTAGTCACTGTAAGAAAACAAATGGAGAGTCCATCATATGAATGAATAAAGATATGATACACAGCTATATGGAATGGAATATTATTCAGCCACAAAAAGTAAAATCTTGCTATTTGTGAGAGCATAGATGGACCTAGAGGGTATTATGCTAAGGAAAAAAGTCACAGAAGTTTTACTCCTATCTGGAAGAAGAAAGGAAAGGAGGGAGGGAGGGAGAGAGGGAAAGAACAAAAGAATGAAAAAGAAAGAGAGAGGAGGGAGAAAGGGAGGGAGGGAGGGAGGGAGGGAGGGAGGAAGAAGGAAGGAAGGAAAGA